>MDKI01167124.1:0-24026 GCA_005239505.1 Nicotiana paniculata
TATTACTTGTCGACCACGTACACTTGCGTGTGCATTGGGAAATTAAGCAACAAGTTTTTTTTGCTATCATGGAAACTCCTCTTCAGAGTTATTATCATGGTCCGCCGACTCATCGGGGTCAGTCTTAGTTTCCACAACCACAATATCAGGATAGATGTTTCGAGTGTGGTGATTATAGGCATATCCGGAGGACCTGTCCGAGATTATTGGGTGTTCATCCACAGTATCGGGGTTATCGTTGTTGATACCCAATTTTTCCTTTATATGTGTGTGTGTGTATATATATATATATATATACACTTTCAAAATAGTACATATGCATCATCATTTTGATTTATAAGCACGCAAGATTTTTCATAATTTTTAAAGGGCTTTAAATCAATTTATTTCTACATTTTATTATATAAATATCCAATAATTACCCTTCAAATTATTTTTTATGATGATAATTTATACCATTATGAGATTTTAAATATTTTTAATGCATTTCTTAGGGCTAAATTGCACATTTTACAATAATAGCCCATATGCATGTATAATTACATTATTTATACAGAAAATGACTTTTTATATTTTTATAATGTTAAGTAAATTTTTTAATCATTTTCATGAACAAATGATATATTTTTAATTATTTATTATTTTTTATAAATTATTATTTGTTAAAATTGGGTATTTAAAATCTGGCCCTAAATTCATAACTAATTTCGAACCAAAACTACCAACCTTACCCCATTTACCCCATAAACTAGCTCAATTACCCAAGCCCAAAACAAATCCCCTTATAACCCAACCGGTAGCCCATTTACACGACCCACCTAGCTCCCTCCTATCATCTTGGCCGTTGATCTCAAGAGATCAACGACCTCTAACAAACTAACCCCTCTTTAATTACTCCCTTTCAACCAAAACCCTAACCCATTTTCCCATTCACCCGCCGCCCTTGAACTCTCTAAAACTTCCATTCTCTCCCTGTCAAACCCTAGCCATCGTAACCCCTAATCCTCTCTGATTCCGGCTCAAACACGAAATCAATCCATGATCTACTTACCTATTTTGTAATATTCTATCATTATATGCATGTTTTTGGCATCACTTAGTTATTGCCCTATTTTTGGATAAGGCAAGAACCACCTCTCAAGAACGGGACGATTCACTTTGATTCTGTGAAGATCTGGACGACCTTCCGTCTCTATACATGTTATGTTGAACGATCCTTGTATTTTTAGTCCGATCTAAGGCGTCAGTCTCTACTAGGGTTTGAGATTTTCCCTTATTCTTTACTGATTTCTCATTGATACTCTTCCCTTTCTTGTGTTTGACTGATATTTTTCTTATTTCTATTTAGCCCACCGTGTTTCCCTTATTTTTACTTTATTTTTCCCTAAATCTGACTCTAATTGATCTTTGTATGATATTTTCCTTATTCTCTGTTGTATCCCCTTATTTTAAGTGTTACTTGCATGATTATGTTCTCTCATTCTCTGTTAATTTACTGAACTCCCTTGTTTTATGTATTATTTACCCTAAAAATCGATTCTAATTGATTCTGTGTTTAATATTTATCGTGTTCTATATATGCACAACATGTATAGATAACATGCCTATTGGAATTGACAATGTGTTTGTTATATGTGTTGTTTGATTACATGAGCCCTATAGAAATCATGATTTAGTAGAAGCACACACACACCCTACTTGTTTACTATTCAGATGCTATGTCTACTATCGCGTGGTTATAGACAACATACCCATGTGAAGTGAGCACTTTGCATGACTACTCAGTTATTCTCTAGGAAGCATGCCTATAGAATGTATAAGATCTGCTTTGTCAACTTGGAAACCATGCCTATAGGAAATCACACACTTCACTTAACTTGTCTAATACCTGCACATTATTCAAAAGCATGATCGTTTGACTAAATATTTTACCTTCTCTTATGTCTACTTCTGTCTGATTATTAGATATCATGCCTATAGGGAAGGAATGCTAATAACAACCCTTTCAATCTGCACCACGCTCAATAGATACCATGCCTATAGAATTTTAATTATTTGAAATACTATTACATCATACTGTCCATCTAGAAAGCATGCCTATAGGAGCTAAATATGTATAAAATCAGCTCAAACTATCAACCTTTAGAAAGCATGCCTATAGGAGCTAAATATATGAGAATCAGTCCCAATCGCCAGTCTCTAGAAATCATGCCTATAAGACATTACTACTCGCTCTTCAAACGTTGTTGTTAGGAAGCATAAGCAGCTTTGAGCATTTCCAACAAGTTGTCTTGTCCCTACTGCAGAATCACCGAGACATCATGCCTATAGGTTTTAATATCTTATACCGGAAATCAATAAGCAACTATGTAGGCTTTAGAAATTGTATGCTTTTGCACGTGAAACTGCCCGCTTACAAAATCCAGAAGCACATAGAGATCTTGCCTATAGGGTTCTGTGACTTTAACTTATTAAAATCTGCAACTGTCAATGTTAATCAGTTTGCGTGCATTTGTTGTCTAAGTGCGGAGGCTAATTTGAACCCTTATGTGTCTATACGTGAAAGTACAAATTGTTTTGTGTGTCGTCTAGTTTTATCATTTTTGAGCAACCTAAGTAAGTCTAGAACCACTCGAGATAGAGTTCCAAATACCTCCTGGATCATAGGTATGTGATGGGTAGTGCACGCATAGCGTATGATTTAGAATCAATTAATGCGCTTTAGGTAAGCAACTTAAAGATAGTAATCGGGTAGTAGGAGATGATACTCTGTGCCCACTGAATAATACGAGTAACACCCCACTTCGAGGGAGTTACGAAGTATTATTTATGTTTCATGGGGTGATCCTTTAAGCTAAAAAACTTAGGACCCTCCGCCTTGGTTTTAAAGACAATCATTCTATTTTATCTGCCCAATTTTGTTTCTTCTCTTTGCCTAGACTAATTCATATCATTCGAGATCGATCGGGACCCACTATTGTGGACCTCAAGGAGTGCCTAACACCTTCTCCTCGAGTTAATTTGATCCCTTACCCGATCTTTGGTGACGCAACTGGTTAATCCAGAGTTATCTGCAAATAGGGGCCCTAATGTACCTTAATCCATTAGGTGGCGAATCTCTCTTTTAATGCTCTTCCTTAAAAGAGTTTTCACGTGTCGAAACCTAATTTCACAAGAAAAAAGGGCCCGACGCTCGTGCCGTGGTTCCGGCACCAGTTGCCGCACTGCCTGCTCAGCCAACTAGAGGCAGGGATCAGGTAGCCAGAGGTAGGGGCCAGACTGTTAGAGGTAGAGGTCAGGCCGTTAGAGGTGGAGGCCCGCCATCTCGATGTTGTCCCAGGGATGTGGTTCATAATGGTGGGGCCCAGACCTGATGTTATGCTTTTCTAGCCAGACATGAGGCTGAGTCATCTGATGTTGTTATTACATGTACTGTTTCAGTTTGCAGTAGAGATGCCTCAGTTTTATTTGATCCGAGGTCTACTTACTCCTATGTGTCATCTTATTTTTCTTCATATTTGGTTATGCCTCGTGATTCCTTGTGTGCCCCTGTATATGCGTCCACTCATGTGCGGGATGCTATTGTTGTAAATTGTGTATATCGTTCGTGTGTGGTCACTATTGGGAGTCTTGAGACCAGTATATACCTTATGCTCTTAGATATGTTGGATTTCGATGTTATATTAGGTATGGATTGGTTGTAACCTTATCACGCTATTTTGGACTATCACACCAAGATAGTGACATTAGCCTTGCCGGGGTTGCCTCTATTAAAGTAGAGAGGGACTCCTGGCCATTCTACCAGCAGGTTTATTTCTTATATGAAGGCTCGTCGTATGGTCGAGAACGGGTGTTTGTCCTAATTGGCTTATGTTCGTGATTCTAGTGCTGAGGTTCCTTCTATGGATTATGTGCCTGTTGTTCGTGAGTTTCAAGTGGTATTTCCTGTAGATGGCCCCACCAGAGTTGAAGTAACAATTGCAAGATTTGCTTGATAAGGTCCTTATTAGAACTAGTGTCTCGCCCTAGGGTGCACCAATTTTGTTTGTGAAGAAGTATGATGGGTCTGTGAGGATGTGTATAGATGATCGGCAGTTGAACAAAGTCACCATCAAGAACAAGTATCTGTTGCCGAGCATTGACGATTTATTTGATCATTTTTAGGGTGCCAAGGTGTTTTCAAAGATTGATTTGAGATCTGGCTACCATCATTTGAGGATTAGGGCATCTGATGTCCCTAAGACGGCTTTTCGGACGCGGTATGGGCACTATGAATTTCTTGTGATGTCCCTTGGGTTGACCAATGCACCAACAACATTTATGGATTTGATGAACCGAGTTTTCAAGCCTTATTTGAATTCTTTTGTGATCGTGTTTGTCGCGCCCCCTTTTTCTCGCAAAATCGGGTTTCGACATTTTTGGGACAACTCCTTTTGAGAGGGTAAAGAATTGGAATTGAGAGAGTCACCACCTAATGGATTAAGGTGTGTTCGGGCACCTATCGCACCCCCATTTTTTCTCTCCTTTCAGATTAGTCAGGGTTTTGACATTATTGGAACAACTCATTTCCTTTTGGGAAAAGGGATGTAAGGAATTTGAAGAGCCGCCACCTAACGAATTAAAGTGCGTTAGGGCACCTATTACGGGGAATTTATAATACTAATTGTATAACCAAAGATTGGGTAAGGGCTTGAAGTTACATCAAGTGGAACGTGTTAGGCACTCCTCGAAGTCCACAACTGTGGGTCCCGACCAAACTTACTTTGTGAATTAATCAGGTACAAATAAGCAGTCTAAGCACACATATGTAAATGAATAAAGGTTTTAACAGATTAGCAGTCTAAGCACACATATGTAAATGGGTGACTGGGGTCCTAAGTTATTTATCCTATAGGATCATATCCATGCAATTCCCGGTAATCACTCCTCAATGAGGGGCTACACGTTGCATTAGCACACAGGTCATCATATCCTTTTACTACACATTATCCCACCACTTAGTTGTTATATAAGAGAGTTTATTAACAAACTCTAAGCGTGTTGTTACCCGTCCCTTCCGTGTGGCCTTGGAAGAGTTTAAGACCTCTAAATCTGGGCAGTTCTAAACAACCCCTAAGGTATTTAAAAGGGAAAAATCTAGGCGACAGCAAATAACACATAGGATAATAAGATAGGTGAAGAAGCAATTAGGAGGCTCATGTTTACCTCCACATGTAATGCAAATAAACAGCGCGTCTCAAACACATATTCAGCTAATTTTTTTTTAGAAAGAAAGAGAATTCTAGGACAGGATGTCTAGGTGAACATTAATACACAAAATATGCAACACTGTTTCACAAACTCAATGGCAAGGTCCTAATCAGTTTGCCTACTGATTTTAAGACATGTGAGACATAGCAGTAAACAATCAAAAATACAGTTTCCAATTTTATGCAAGGAGATTAATTACCTAAGGCTTGCCTAGGCGTGGAACTATGCGCAATCCTAGTTATAGGAACTGTTTAACATTTTAATATTATTCAACCTATGGGCATGCTGATCTAGGTGATACAGATTATAACAAGTGATTTATACTAATTTTTATTCAGGGACATGATACCTACGCGTGAGGCTATTTTAAACCCTTTCATGGACGATTATTTATTTAGTCGAAATAGACATGTTTCAAACAAATGCAAACATAGTTCTCTAAAACATTGTATCTAATGCATACAAAGGATGACTATTTTTTATTAAGGCCGGATTATTAACCCAGTAGCAGGATCTCTAAGTGAAAGTACTTATGCAGAATTAAAGCATGGAATAGTGATATGTAGTATACTGAAGCAATAAATGTGAAGACCCTAAGAACAGGATATCTAATGCACAAGTTTAACATGGTTTGAATGCAAATAAACACGTCAACCCTAGAACATGATTTCTAATGCAGATTTACAGAATGTAAAGCTTATAGACATGATTTCTACCCGGCTTTACCCAAACTATCATACAACTACCCTCCCTTTTCACTATTTACCCCAGTATCTGTTTAAAAATGATTATTAGAGACCATAATTGAATAAATTACACAAATGAAAAGTAAAATTAACTATAGGGAGCATGCATTAGGCCAAAAGCAAACCTGGGAATGCCAAGCCTTCAGTTGTCTCAGATGCCAAGGATTTCATAGCCAAGTTTGTATCCAGGTGTGTTAAAGTTCCCTAAGGACCTCAAGGATCTCGGGCAGTGCTCACATCGAGATTTTTCACAATAGGGACTAAATATGTGCAGTGTGGAATGGCCAGCCCCAGTGTGCCAGAGTTCAAAGGAATCTCAAAAGGATCCCAAGGCAGTACACACAGTGGAGGGGCAGAACTTAAGGACTTAGGAGTAAAGTGAGAGTGCTTGACATTGTTTTGAAAAGGTTTTGACAAGAAAAAAGTATTGAAATGACTCTATAAGAAAGAGGTTTTCTGAAAAAAGTAGAACTGATTTAGTAGTAAAAGTAGTTTGAAAACAATGTGAACCCTTATAGAAAATCAGCAAACAACCAAATTGGCTACATAACAAGCAGGTCCAATAGCACTTAACAACGAATTTCACACAGGGGTTATGGGAATTGGGGACACATAGAATACACATCAGTGTATAGTAGCAACACATAAACAACAGAGTGCACAGAAGTTTTCAAGAATTTTATAGGATGAAAAAGTTAGTCATACAGTTGGTGGTAGAGACATAGAGCAAAAGATCACAGAATAACTATGTGCAAAACATACTGGACCTGTTAAGCATAGATCCAGAGTTACTTTGGGATACTAGACACCTTAGCAAAGCAGATTAAACCAGAACCAAAGTAAACAAATTAGACAAACAATCATAAGCATTCCTAATTCAAACATGCTGACATACTTAACAAGAAGATTGAAACATGTTGGATAAAGGAGTAGGCAGAATTAGACATACTTATCATAAGTTTAATATAACCAAATTCAGACATGCTAGGTGAAACGGTAATTAAGCAATGTAATTTAGACATGCTAGTTACATATTGAACAACAAGATAGTAAGCAGGAACAAGATTGGAAATCAATGAACAAAAGCAGCAATAGAACACATAGAGTTTGGACTCTGAAATTGAATCAGGACATACCAGTTAAGGGGGGAAAGCACAGAGTATAGAGCATAAGTTATATAAGAACTAGCCTTGGCTTACAGCCCGCTAGAGCAGTGAAAGTTGCAAGTAACAGAGAAGAACAAAGAGAGCCTTTTAAGTGTAAGAGAGTTTCTTTGAACTAGTGTTCCTGTCCTAGAAGTGAGAATAGAGGAGAGTATATATATTAGTTAAGAGCAAAACATAATAAGGTAAAGGAGATCAATCACTCAGCAATTAAGGAAATCACTGAATCAATTTACACGCCAAATCAGTATAGTCTTCCCTTAATTAATTAAGGCAAGAGGTTCAAATCAGACCAAATAAAGGAGTACAAAATAAAAATAATCAGGAGTCTAATTACGGAAAGAATCATGTAAAGGAATCAATAAATATACAGGAAATCAAATAAGGGAAGAATGGCTAATTAAAGTCGTAAACAGGGAAACAGGCAAGACTTAGGCATATAAATCAGAGCAAATAAATCATCCAAATTTCAAAGTGACAATGATTTATGGAAAGAATATATCAACCCTCATAAATAAACTATGTAAAATTTCATAAACACATAGGAATTAGCCGGAAAACTGATTCGAACCCTAATAGAGATTAGTTAGGGAAAAAAACACAGAGTACTGCATTTGACAAAGGAGAATCGTGTAAGTAAAAAATACAGAGTGAATCAACATGACTGATAACACTGAAAGACTCCAAGTTGAAGCAAAAAATTAGAAAATCAGAGTTTCACATAAAATCGACTAGGGCTTAGGTGACCTTAGCATAAATCAGTCAAGAACACTTAAGAACAAATGATTAAGAATTTAAAAATCAGAAAACCCTTTGAGAAAATGAATTATAGTAAACCCTTTTAAAAAATGAATTATAGTAAACCCTAGTTTAGGAAAAATGGGAAATCAGTTGGAACCAGAAAATTTTCAAGGAAAACATGTGAGATATGTTCGATTCGTCTCAAATATGTACAAATCTAAGAAGATCGGAGATAAAAATTAGGGTTTTAGAAAGCATAGAATAGATGAAAACATAGGCTTTGAAAATCATCGATTCGTAACAAAAATAAAGAAGTTCTTAATCAAGGTTGAGCAAATAGCCTGAAACAGGCGAGGAATCAAAGGTGTAAGCCCATAACTGCCTAGGTCCTTTGAGATCCTCTCAAGGATCTAAGAGATAGATAAACCATAGAAAATAGGAGGCTGGTAGAGGCCTGAGGTGATGAAGAAACACCAGGGAATAGAAGTGTAAGCCGGTGACGGCGGGGGAAATTAGGGCTTTGCTAGAGTTCGTTTGAGAGAGAAGGGGAAGGGGTGATAGCAGGGTGAGAAGAGGGAAATGTGGGGTTTGGGAGGGTATTCTTTAGGTTTAATTAAGGTTGATCAAGCTAGGATTGGCTAAGGTTATTGGGTCGGGTAGGTTGGGTTTTGGGCTCAACGTGTTTGTGCTAATTTATAAGGGGCATTGGGATGGTTTTATAAGGCATTGGTCTAGTTAGTTTTAGGCTAAAATTGAAATAAAAGTGTTGTTTGTTAAATACCCAAAGTAATTGAATAAGCAATTAATTTGTTAAATAATCACTAATTGCAAAAGTGATTTTATGCATGGAAATGTTTTAAAAGTAATTATTTAGTATTTAAAAATACAATGGACTAATTTTCGGTAATAACACGAAAGTTATATGCATGGGGTATAATTGCAAAGTTATTGCAATTATAGCTAAAAAGGTGCCAATTTGGCTATTTATGCAATGCTTTGGACTCAATAGGACCATAATAGTAATATTAAATCAAGACAGGTTTTTAAAATCATTTGTGATGCAGTTTTATAATTATTTATGAAAAATAAAATACTGAGCAAATTAATAAAAAATGTGAAATTGTGGAAAAATACCAATTGACGCCAATGCATGATTTTGAAGGCACATATGCAATTAAAAACTGGGTATCAACAACTGTCTCTCTTTACTCGGAAAGGATGAAAGAGTTGTCGGGTAAAGATATGATGGCCAATTTTGACTGGGCGAAACGGTTTGAAAGATTCAGGCCGTACTCTGGCTCCTGAACTGCCTACATATCCCTAGTTTTACAGGAATTAGGCCGCGTGTAGTTTTAGATTCATCAGCGGGATAGACCGATGAAGTTGTCACAAGAATGGACACAATGTTTCCGGATAGCCGAAGGATTGGTTATGGTGAGAGGCCAGGTTTTGAGATAACCGAAGGAACTGGAGCGAGATCTCTCCCGCTGGGATAGTAGTTGCTTGCTGAGTTACCTGCAAATAGAGATACTACGAGCATATATTGTCATTTCAACATGATGCAGGTTCCCTTCCGACCATGAGAATTATCTTCGGACGATTGAGGATGAATTCCTTTGACCATGACGTCCTGGGCCATGAATTGTTTGGTGAGAGATTCAGGCCATGAAATGTTGTTCTCGGGCCATGAGGATGGTGCCTCTGAACCATGACGCCATTGGATAATGATATGCAAGTTTGAGAGATCCTTAGGCCATGATATGGTTTCTTCTGGCTATGTGGATTATGCCTTTGGATTATGACACCTTTGGACAGATTGGCGATATTTCAACACACGAGATGCAATAATATGATGTCAACAAGACAAGTCTTAGTCTTGTGAAGTGGAGGGCAAAACTTAGCCCGAAATAAGAGCATAGTAGATAATGCTCGAGAGACAACGCTTAGTCTCGCCAAAAGAATGAAATTGGAGGCAGAGTTTAGCTTTATGCATGTATGGAGAAAGAGCTTAGTCTCATGGAAGATGCAGGACAAGGCTTAGTCCTATGCAAATGAAGGAAGAGATTAGCCTTGTGCAAGATGCGGGACAGGGCTTAGTCCCATTCAAATGAAGTCAGAGATTAGATTTATGCGGATTTGGAGGTAGAGCTTAACCTCATCCAAGGAAAGGCAGTGTTTACCCTTATGTAGGAGAGTAGAATTAATAGTAGGTAATGGCGGAGTTTCTTAGCTGGTAGCAAATTTCTGTATTGCAAATTTCTGTATTCGTGTCTCCACTGGCTTTGCTTGACTGAAGGTCCTGTTCAAATTATCCGGGGTAGCGTTTGCTAAACAGGGCTATTCTACAAGAAATCATGCATAGTTTTATAAAGACATAGTAAAAATGTACTTTAAGTAGATGAACCGACGACCATGACAAGATCTGAGACATTGCAACCTCTTTTACTATGGAATTTTCAGGGTCCTCCTAAAGTTTTTGCCCCAGTTAGATGGATTGATGTCTCTGACTGTTGTACATGCTGCGATCGGCTAATCTTGCTTCGGAATTTTGAGGTCCTCCTCAAAATTCTGCCCCAGTTTCCAATTGTGGGGGAAAATAAGATTTTTATTGGTTTGTGACCAAACCCATAGGGCTGCCTACGTAACACATATTACTGCTTGACTGCATCTGAATTGATTGGTTTTGGCCAGACTTCTCCGTCAATTTCTGCAAGTGTGAGAGTTCCTCCTATCAGTACCCTATGAACCATGTATGGACCCTGCCAATTGGGAGATAATTTCTCTTTGGCTTCATCTTAATGCGGAAAGATCTTCTTCAACACCAGTTGTCCTGTTCTGAACTGTCTAGGCTTGACTCTTTTGTTGAAGGCTCTGGTCATTGTGTTATGATAAAGCTGTATGTGACACACTGCATTCATTATTTTCCCGTCTATGAGGGCTAGTTTCTCATAACGGCTCCCTATCCATTCTGCGTCGCTGAGCTCAGCTTCTTGTATGATTCCCAAGGAAGGAATCTCCATTTTGGCAGGAATAACAACTTCCGTACCATAAACCAGTAAGTAAGGAGTTGGCCCGGTTGATGTGCAGACTGTGGTGCCGTATCCCAATAAGACAAATGACATTTTTTCGTGCCACTGTTTGTGATTTTCTACAATCTTTCTCAGTATCTTCGTGATATTCTTGTTAGCAGCCTTAACAACTCCGTTCATCTGAGGTCTATAGGCTGTGGAATTCTTGTGCTTGATTTTTAAAGTCTCGCACATGGCCTTCATAAGGTCACTGTTGAGATTGGAGGCATTGTCGGTGATGATTTATTCCGGAACTCCAAACTGGCAAACAATTCAATCGCGGACAAAGTCTGCCACGACTTTCTTAGTCACTGCTTTGTAAGATGCTGCTTCGACCCATTTTGTGGAGTAATCAATAGCTACAAAGATGAACCTGTGCCCATTTGAGGCGGTGGGATCGATCGAACCAATGACGTCCATTCCCCAGGCGGCGAATGGCCAAGGTGATCTAGTTGCATTGAGCTCATTCAGTAGTACTTTTACCATATCTGCATGTACCTCACATTGGAAGCACTTCCGAACATACTGGATGCAGTCTGTTTACATGGTCATCCAGAAATAACCGGCTCTGAGTATCGTTTTGGCCAAGACAAAACCATTCATATGCCGGCCACAAGTCCCAACATGTAATTCTTCAAGTAGCTTAGAAGCTTCCTTTGTGTCAATACATCTCAGTAATCCCAAGTCGGGAGTTCTCCTGTATAGGGTTCCTCCGCTGTGAAAGAAACTATTGGACAACCTCCGAAGCATACGTTTCTGTGTATGATTCACATGCTCTAGGTACTCCCCTTTTTCCAAGTATTCCTTGATGTTGTGGTACCAAGGCTTCCCGTCCGCTTCCCCTTTAACATAGGCGCAATATGCTGGTTGGCTATGGATCTTTACTGCAATATGATTAATGAAGTTTTTATCCGGATGTTGTATCATGGATGATAATGTGGCCAGTGCATCGGCAAACTCGTTCTAAATTCTGGGGACGTGCCGAAATTTTGTCTTTGTTAACCTCGTTCCCAATTCCTGCACATGGTGCAGATATGGCAATATCTTCGAATTCGTGGTGGCCCATTCTCCTTGTACTTGGTGTATAAGCAAATCAGAATCGCCGATTACCAGAAGATCTTGAATATTGATGTTGATTGCCATGTTGAGTCCTAGTATGCAAAATTCATACTCTGCCAAGGAAATGTGAGTTTGGAAGATACCGGATAGTGTTGGCCAGTTTCCGATACCAAAACAGCTCCAATGCCGACTCGTTTGAAATTTGTCGCTCTATCAAAGAACATCCTCCAAACATCGTAGGATTCAACAATGTCTTCTCCTATGAACAATATTTCTTCATCGGGAAAATACATTTTCAAGGGTTCGTATTCTCCTCCCACAAGGATTTTCTGCAAGATTATCTGCCAATGCCTATCCCTTGACCACTTTCTGAGTCATATAGATGATGTCAAACTCGCTCAGTAGGATTTTCCACTTAGCCAGCTTGCCAGTGGGCATGGGTTTCTGGAAGATATACTTCAAGGGATCCGTCCTTGATATGAGAAATGTTGTGTAGGCACAAAGGTAGTGTCTCAGCTTCTGAGCGACCTAGGTTAGAGCGCAACAGGTACGTTGCAGTAGAGAATGTCGTGCCTCGTATGGAGTGAACTTTTTACACAGATAATAGATAGCATGTTCCTTTCTCCATGTCTCGTCATGCTTCCCCAGAACGCAGCCGAAAGCTCCATCTAGTATTGCAAGGTAGAGTAATAAGGGTCTATCTTGCTCTGAAGGAACCAAAACTGGTGGCATCGATAGGTATTCCTTGATTCTGTCGAAGGCCTTTTGAAGATTGGTTCACATCTTGTCGATAGCATGTTACAACGTCTTTCTTTAACATCTTGAAGATTGGTTCACATATGACTGTGGACCAGGCTATGAACCGGTTGATGTAATTTAGTCGTCCCAGAAAATGCATTACATCCTTCTTGTTCTTTGGTGGTGGCAGCTCCTGGATGGCTTTGACTTTTGATGGATCCAGTTCTATTCCTCGGCGACTGACGATGAACCCAAGCAATTTTCCGACGGGAACCCCGAATGCACACTTTTCAAGGTTTAATTTCAAGTTGTATTTCTGCAATCTGTTGAAGAACTTCCTCAAATCCACTATATGATATGTGGCTTTCTTGGACTTCATGATGACGTCGTCCACATATACCTCTATCTCCTTATGTATCATGTCATGGAAGATAGTAGTCATAGCCCTCATGTAAGTGGTCCCAACATTCTTTAGGCCGAATGGCATCATCTTATACCAGTATGCTCCTACGACGTGATGAAAGACATTTTCTCAGTGTCCTTCTCGTCCATCCAGATCTGATGGTAACCGATAAAGAAATGCACAAATGACTGGAGCTCATGTTTGACATAATTGTCTATTAGGATATGTATGTTTGGAAGAGGGAAATCATCTTTTGGACTGGCTCAGTTGAGATCCCGGTAATCGAAGAAAACTCTGGCTTTTGCATCCTTTTGTGGAACTAGCACGATGTTTGCTAACCATGTTGGGTATTTAACCACCCTGAGGACCTTGGTGTTGATTTGTTTGGTGACTTCCTCCTTGATTTTCAAACTCATTTCAGGCTTGAACTTCCGGAGCTTCTGCTTCACATGTGGGCACATTGGATTGGTGGGCAACTTGTGAGCCATCATAGATTTACTTAGTCCGGTCATATCATCGTACGACCATGAAAATACGTCTTCATACTCCTCCAGGAATTGTGTATACTCTTCTTTCTCTGGCGGTGACAGGTGGATGCTAATGCGGGTTTCTTTGACAATCTCTGAATCTCCAAATTTCATTACCTCGGTCTCGTCCAGATTGGACTTAGGCTTGTTCTAAAAGCTCTCTACTTCTCTGAAAATTTCCTCGGGTATGATATCTTCTTATGAATCAATGTCCTTTTGTTGCGTTGTCTCATTGCATGTCACAGTCATTGCTTCATCAAGATAGAAAATAGTAATGTTGTATAGATAAAAGTATGAGAGAAAGATGATAATAATAAATACTGATTCATTGAAACATAAAAGAGATTTTCAATAATTTAAAAAAATGTTTTGGAATACTGGGATTTTATTTAAAACCATAAATGTGAAAAGGAAATCATTAGCGAATAACATAAATAGTGTTTGTTCAGCCTTCCTACCCCGGGACTCGTCGGGCCTTAGATGGTCTAACAATCCAGTTTGTGAGGAATGATCCCTTGCTCATAGCTTAGATGGTAGGGCCTTTCTCCTCCTCCTCCTCAACGATGACACAACAATCCATATCCTCGTCTTCCAAGAATAAGTTCCTTAAGGCTGCTAATGCTTCCTCTTCCTCTGGTCCCCCTATGACGTCGGCTTGAAGGAAAGTCTGTTCCAGGTGCGGTATGGGATGCTCCAATGGATAGTAAGGACCGCACCATGGTGGCGTCCAGTCCTCGTACGCTTGTTAAGTGTACTGGTAGCCCAGGACAAAGGTAGTGTCGTGGCGCTTGAGCCGTATTGGCTCGGAAATGCCTTGAAGATTCTTATCGAGACCCTTGCCGGGTTTGTATCTGCTCTAATTCATTATGCTTTCAATCTTACTATTCCACCACTTATCCTTGTCTATTGCGTTGACCCTCTCGATGTGATGGTAAGTTTCTCCACCAAGCCTTCTTATACCTTCAGTTACCGGGATAGTCTGGCGGCTGTAGATGGGGTTACTCCCATCCCCATGGATAATGACTTCCTGATGATTCCACTCAAATTTTACCGTCTGATGCAAAGTCGAGGCCACAGCCCCAGCAACATGTATCCATGGTCGTCCTAGTAGCATATTATAGGACGCAGATACATCTAACACAAGAAATTCAACCTCAAACCATGTAGGCCCCATCTGCAAACGGAGACTGATTTCTCCAACAGTGGACCTTTAAGACCCATCTAAAGCCTTTACATTCATGGATCATTCTCGTATTTCATACAGACCCTTGCCCAAACTCTTTAGTATTGTCAATGGGCAAATGTTAAGGTTGGACCCTCCATCAATCAGAACACTGATAATGAACTAATCTTCACATTGCACGGTAATATACAATGCCCTGTTGTGACTCAAGTCCTCAGGTGGTAGTTCATCCTCATGGAGAGTAATCTTGTGACTTTCTAATACCTACCCCACCATGTTAGCCATCTCTCCGCTTGTGATGTTGTTAGGCACATAAGATTCATTCAACACTTTCATCATAGCACTCCTATGTGCTTCCGAATTCTGTAGCAATGATAAGATAGATATATGGGACGGATTCTTGTTCAGATGATCTATGACTGAGTACTCCCTGGATTGCACCTTCCTCTAGGGGTCATCCGGTCCTGTCTCAGTAACGGGAGGCCTGTTAGAAACCTTCTTGCTGGACTCTCTATATTGTTCGGGTGTGTAGATCCTTCCAGTCCTAGTCATCCCCTATGCAGCACCAGCTTCTTCTACCTTGACCTTTCCTTTCCTTCTAGCTTCAACTAGGTAATCCCAGGGCACGACATTAGTGTTGAAGGGCGGTGTAGTTGATACTGTCAATGTAATTGGTGTGGCTACCTTTACTTCGAATGGAATAAGAGTCACCACAGGTGGTGCTATTTTACCCTCGAATGGTGCGGGCTTATCTGTAGGCGGTGATATCTCAAACTCGAACGGGACTGATGTAGTCACCTCATCCTCTCATGAGGGATGTATCTGCACTATGATGGGATTAAGGATAACCACCGGTTTCTTGGGATCGTCACCTTCTTTGATCAACCCGATTGACCCCTTTGGGTCCCAATCTTCATCTATTTCTATTACATTGACGCCTCCACCCATATAATCTGGGAGGGGTTATTGCGAACATTAGGAGCAGCTTCCTTAGCTTGAATCATTTTGTCGTCGATCAGATCCTGGACCTTATCCTTCAACGAGTGGCATTAATCAATGGTATGTCCTTTCATTCCAAAATGGTATGCATAGGTTTTGTTCGGATTGACCCATTGGGATGGATTCTCTGTGGCTACAGCAGGGATGGGAGTAACATAACCAGCAGCTTTTAGCCTTTCATACAGTTGTTCAATGGGCTTGGCAATGACGGTATACTATTTGGGTGGCCTGTGGCCAAAGTTTGGCCGAGGTCTTGGGAAGTTTTGGCGAGCTGAAGGTGACTGAAAATGAGACGGTTGGGATTTGTATGTGTGATAGGTAGTGGCTGGTTGGGAATATCTAGGAGATGTGGGTTGATATGTAGGTGGAGGTGACAGATGATATGTGGGTGGAAGTGCTTGGTATGCGAGTGGAGAGGTTTGATACATCAGTGGAAGTTTAGGTCCCTCTGCAACCATTACTGCTCCGACGTCTTTTTTCTTTGTAGCTTGTAGTGCTTCAAAATTTGTGACCATCCCACTTTTGATGCCCACTTAAATCCTTTCACCCAGCTTGATGATGTCAGAGAACTTGTGATTTTCAATTACCATCGGTCTTTCATAATATTGCGGGTCATGTTCCCTGACGAAGAATTTTTTCATATGTTCTTCATCTAATGTCGGCCTAACCTTGGCCGCTTCTGACCTCAAATGAGTGGCATACTCGCGAAAGGTTTCAGTGGGTTTTTTCTTGAGAATCTGTATTTAAAATATGTTCGGTGCATTTTCCTTGTTGAACCTGAATCGGTCCATGAAATACGAGGCCATACTCACCCAATTAGGCCACTTCTTGGGGTCCTGGCTGATGTAACAAGACAAGGCATCCCTTGTGAGGCTCCTGATGAACAATTTCATCCGGATCTTTTCGTCTCTTCTAACTCCGACCAGTTTGTCACAATAGGTCCTCAAATGGACCCTGGTATCACTAGTACCATCGAACATCTCTAACTTGGGAGGTTTGTAACCCTCCAGTAGTTCTACATCTGGCTGTATACAGAGATCTTCGTAATTCAATCCTTCAATCCCCTTACCTCCTTCCATACCTTGAATTCGGCTAGTCAATTTCTTGAGTTCTTTGGCCATGTTCATGATAAGCGTATCCTTATCAGTGGATTCCGATGTGTAAGAGATGGGTTGAGTAGAGTGAGGTAGAGTCTCCACGTATATGGGGTTATTCTGGTGGCCTGGTGCCTGAGCATAAAGGTGATCGTTGGTGGAGTTTTGTGGCGGTATGGTTTGATTTTGAGATGGAGTTATATAGTGGTGAGTTGCCGGAACACTAAGTGAGAAGGACAATTTCGCTAGGTTCCAAACATGCTCAAGTTCTCCTTGAAGTTTTAGTAGCCTTTGTACAAGTTGCGACACATCATCATTCTGGACCTGAGTACCCCGAATGTCTGAATCTTCTGGGTGTTCAATTGGTATAGCGTTTTCCTTTCTGATGTTATTCAAGTCTCACATCTTGCCCTTGCCTTTGCCTTTGGTTGGACTAGGAAGAGGAGAAGGTGGAGGGCCCCTGGATCTTGTATGATATGCTGATCATGCCAGAATGCATGAACCAACCTTTAGGGGAGGGGAATTCAAAAGAAATAAAAAAATAAAATAAAAAAGGTAACAATTCATTGAGGGTTATGACGAAAGTATTTGCAGCATTTAAACACATATTGCAGGAATGTAAATGTGCGTCTTAATTTAGGAGCGTCAGTGTGCCCGAGGTAGGCCTAGTGACAAGTTGATTTGGAGAACTTAGATATCAAAATGCATCATATCAATAATGTAAATAGACGAATCCCGAAATGATACTAAAATAACAAATAGGAAATAAGTCACTAATGGGACTTGGCCTTATTTCATTTATGAAAGCGAAATGATAAATCTAGCCTATTTGGTCCCAGAAGGACCTTCTTCACATGTTTCTTGTCACTCGAGGAAAGATCTTCCCGCCAGTCTAGGAGTATTGGTGAGATATTGCTAACCATACTGAATCTGGGGATCTCGTGCCTCATTTTCTACAAGACAAAAAATGGTTAGGCCATTTCCCCCACAAGACTCGACTATTTATACACTTATGATTAGCATACATGCATTTAGTTCTCCAAACTAATGCATAGAACGTGATCGCGTCCGTTGGGATTATAAAAACTCCGGTGGATTTTTGGATAAGGATGTCTTAAAGGGTTATTGTGTGCACGACACATTAACCCGGTTAGGTTTGACCATGATACATGCACAATATAACAAGAGTAAGGTTTCTAAGGGGGTCTAGACCGGTACCCTCAAGAGGATAACTCGAGGGGGAAAGGCACTGAACTGTCGCGCCACCCTTTTTTCCTCTCCTTTCGGATTTCAAGGTTTTTGACATTATTGGGACAACTCATTTCCTTTTGAGAAAAGGGATGTAAGGAATTTGAAGACTCTCTAGTTAACGAATTAAGGTGCGTTAGGGCACCTATTACGGGTCATTTATAACACTAATTGTATAACCGGAGATTGGGTAAGGGCTTGAAGTTACTTCAAGGGGAAGGTGTTAGGTACCCCTCGAAGTCCACAACTGTGGGTCCCGGCCAAACTTACTTTGTGAATTAATCAGGTGCGAATAAGAAGTCTAAGTACACATATGTAAATGAATAAAGGTTTTAACAGATTAGCATTCTAAGCACACATATGTAAATGGGTAAAAGGGTTCCTAAGCTATTTATCCTATAGGATCATATCCATGCAATTCCCGGTAATCACACCTCAATGAAGGGCTACACATTGCATTAGCGCACAGGTCATCATATCCTTTTTCTACCCATTATACCACCCCTTAGTGGTTATATAAGCGATTTGATTAAGGAAATCTAAGCGTGTTATTACCCGTCCCTTCCTTGTGGTCCCGGAAGAGTTTAGGACCTCTAAATCTAGGCAGTTCTAGACAACCCCTAAGGTATTCAAAAGGGAAAAATCTAGGCGACAGCAAATAACACATAGGACAATCAGATAGGTGAAGAAGCAATTAAGAGGCTCATGTTTACCTCCACATGTAATGCAAATAAACAACACAAATTCAGGTAATTTTTTTTTAGAAAGAAAGAGAATCCTAGGACAGGATGTCTAGGTGAACATTAAATACGCAGAATATGTAACACTGTTTCACAAACTCAATGGCAGGGTCCTAATCAGTTTGCCTACTGATTTTAAGACCTGTGAGACTTAGCAGCAAACAATAAAATATACATATTCCAATTTTATGCAAGGAGATTAATTACCTAAGGCTTGCCTAGGCGTGGGACTATACACATTCCTTGTTATAGGAACTGTTTAACAGTTTGAGATTATTCAACCTAGGGGTATGTTGATCTAAGTGATACAGATTATAACAAGTGATTTATACTAATTTGTATTCAGAGACAAGATACCTACGCGTGAGGCTGTTTTAAACCCTTTTATGGACGGTTATTTATTTAGACGAAATAGACATGGTTCAAACAAATGCAAACAGAGTTCCTTAAAACATGGTATCTAATACATACAAAGGATGACTATTTTTTATTAAGGCAGGATTATTAACCTACTGGCAGGATCTCTAAGTGAAAGTACTTATGCAGAATTAAAGCATGGAATAGTGATATGTAGTATATTGAAGCAATAAATGTGAAGACCCTAAGAACAGGATATCTAATGCACGGGTTTAACATGGTTTGAATTCAAATAAACACGTCAACCCTAGAACATGATTTCTAATGCAGATTTGCAGAATGTAAAGCCTATAGACATGATTTCTACCCGGCTTTACCCATAGTATCATACAACTACCCTTCCTTTTCACTAGTTACCCAAATATATGTTTACAAATGATTATTACAGACCATAATTGAATACATTACACAAATGAAAAGTAAAATTAACTATAGGGAGCATGCAATATGCCCAAAGCAAACCTGGGAATGCCAGGCCTTCAGTAGTCTCAAATGCCAAGGATTTCATAGCCAAGTTTGTGTCCAGGTGTGTTAGAGTTCCCTAAGGACCTCAAGGATCCCGAAAAGTGGTCACACCGAGACTTTTCACAATAAGGACTAAATATGAGCAGTGTGGAATGGCCAGCTAGTGTGCCAGAGTTCAAAGGAATCTCAAGAGGATCCCAAGGCATTACACATACTTGAGGGGCAGAACCTAAGGACTTAGGAGTAAAGTGAGAGTGCTTGACATAGTTTTGATAAGTATTTGACAAGAAAAAACTATTGAAATGACTCTATAAGAAAGAGGTTCTCTTAAAAAAGTAGAACTGATTTAGTAGTAAAAGTAGTTTGAAAACAATGTGAACACTTATAGAATATCAGCAAACAACCTAATTGGCTACAGAACAAGCAGGTCCAACAGCACTTAACAACGAATTCCACACAGGGGTTATGGGAATTGGGGACACATAGAATACACATCAGTGTATAGTAGCAGCACATAAACAACAGAGTGCACAGAAGTTTTTAAGAATTTTATAGGATGAAAAAGTTAGTCATACAGTTGGTGGTAGAGACATAGAGCAAAAGATCATAGAATAACCATATGGAAAACATACTGGACTAGTTAAGCATAGAGCCAGAGTTACTTTGGGATACTAGACACCTTAGCAAAGCAGATTAAACCAGAACCTAAGTAAACATGTTAGACAAATAATCATGAGTATTCCTAATTCAAACATGCTGATAAACTTAACAAGCAGGTTGAAACATGCTGGATAAAGCAGTAGGCAGAATTAGACATACTAATCACAGGTTTAACAGAACCAAATTCAGACATGCTAGGTGAAACAATGATTAAACAATGTAATTTAGACATGCTAGTTACATATTGAACAACAAGATAGTAAGCATGAACAAGACTGGAAATCAATGAACTAAAGCAGCAATAGAACACATAGAGTTTCGACTTTAAAATTGAATCTGGGCATACCAGTTAAGATGGGAAAGCATAGAGTATAGAGCAGAAGATGTATAATAACTAGCCTTGGCTTACAGCTGGCTAGAGCAGTGAAATTTGCAAGTAACATAGAAGAACAAAGAGAGCATTTTAAGTGTAAGAGGGTTTCTTTGAACTAGTGTTCATGTCCTAGAAGTGATAATAGAGGAGAGTATATATAGTAGTTAAGAGAAAAATCTAATAAGGTAAAGGAGATCAATCACTCAGCAATTAAGGAAATCACTGAATCAATTTACACGCCAAATCAGTATAATCTTCCCTTAATTAAAGGTAATTACCCAATGGTAAAGACATGAATTAATTAAGGCAAGAGGTTCAAATCAGACCAAATAAAGGAGTACAGAATAAAATAATCAGGGGTCTAATTACCGAAAGAATTATGTAAAGGAATCAGTAAATATACAGGCAATCAAATAAGGTAAGAATGACTAATTAAAGTCGTAAATAGGGAAACATGCAAGACTTAGGCATACAAATCAAAACAAATCAATTAGCCAAATTTCAAAGTGATAATGATTTATGGAAGGAATATATCAACCCCCATAAATAAACTAAGTAAAATTTCATAAACACATAGGAATTAGCCGGAAAACTGATTCGAACCCTAATAGAGATTAGTTAAGGTAAAAATTCCAGATTAGTGGATTTGACAAAGGAGAATCGTGTAAGTCAAAAATACAGAGTAAATCTATACAACTGGTAACACTGAAAGACTCCAAATCGAAGCAAAAATTAGAAAATTAGAGTTTCTCATAAAATCGACTAGGGCTTAGGCGACCTTAGCATAAATCAGTCAAGAACACTTAAGAACAAATGATTAAGCATTTAAAATCAGAAAACCCTTTGAGAAAATGAATTATAGTAAACCCTAGTTTAGGAAAAATGGGAAATCAATTGGAACCAGAAAACATTCAAGGAAAACATGTGAGATATGTTCGATTCGTCTCAAATCTGTACAAATCTAAGAAGATCGGAGATAAAAACTAGGATTTTAGAAAGCATAGCATATATAAAACATAGGCATGGAAAATCATAGATTCGTAACAAAAATAAGAGAAGTTCTTACTCAAGGTCGAGCAAACAGCCTGAAACGTGCGAATAATCAAAGGTGTAAACCCAGAACCACCTAGGTCCTTTGAGATCCTCTCAAGTATCTAAGAGATGGATAAACCATAGCAAATAGGAGGCCGGTAGAGGCCTGAGGTGATGAAGAAACACCATGGAATAGCAGTGTAAGTCGGTGACGGTATGGGAAATTAGGGTTTTGCTAGAGAGAGTTTGAGAGAGAAGGGGAAGAGGTGACGGCGGGGTGAGAAGAGGGAAATGAGGGGTTTGGGAGGGTAGTCTCTAGGTTTAATTAAGGAAGGGGCGACCTGGACAGTTGATCAAAAACGATCAACGACAAGGATTGGCTAAGGTTATTGGGTCAGGCAGGTTGGGGTTTTGGGCTCAAAAGGTTTGCGCTAATTTATAAGGGGTATTGGGTTGTTTTTATAAGGCATTGGTCTGGTTAGTTTTAGGCTAAAATTGAAATAAAAAGGTTGTTTGTTAAATACCCAAAGTAATTGAAGAAAAAATAAAATTTTAAAATAATTAACTAATTACAAAAGTGATTTTATGCATGCAAATGTTTTAAAAGTAACTATTTAGTATTTAAAAATAAAATGGACTACTTTCCAGCCAAAATAACACGAAAATCATATGCATGGGCTATAATTGCAAAGTTATAGCAATATAGCCAAAAAGGTGCCCATTTGGCTATTTATGGAATGATTTGGACTCAATAGGACCATAATAGTAATATTAAATCAAGACAGGTTTTTGAAATCATTTTTGATGTAATTTAATAATTATTTATTAAAAATAAATTACTGAGCAAATTAATAAAAAATTTGAAATTGTGGAAAAATACAAATTGACGCCAATGCATGATTTTGAAGGCATATATGCAATTAAAAATTGGGTATCAACAACACCTAGAGAAAACAACTCATATTACCAGTTTACATCACCAGAGATCAGGTAACAGCTCAAATTACCTCGAGGGGAAGGTGTTAGGCACCCCTCGAGGTCCACAACAGTGGATCGCGGCCGAACATACATTAAGAGAATTAGTCTAAGGAAAAGAAAGTAATTTGGACAAATAAAATACTCGATTTATTTTAGAACAAGAATGGGGGTCCTAAGTTTTTAATCTATAGGATCACCCCGTGCAATACATTGTAGCTCCCTCAAGTCGGGGTGCCACCCATAGTTTTTAGCGCACAGACTGTCATCTGCTACTACCTAATTACTATCTTTAAGTTGTTACTTAAGCATTCTAGTCGATTCTTGTTTGTTTCCTATGCGTGCAAAACCCGTCCCTTACCTATGGCTTTGGAGGTATTAGGACCTATATTTGGGATAGTTCTAGACCCAGCCTATGTTGCTCAAAAATGTAAAAGTCTAGGCGACAAGAAAAAATAATTAGGACTTTTAGATAAAAGGCAAATATGGGCTCATATTGACCTCCACACATAAAACAACAAATGCACGCAGTCGATTCAGCAAACTTTCTTTAACTTAAAATCTATAGGCAGGATATCTATGTGAGAAAACACAGTTCAGTTTTTTTAAGGCGAGTGTTAAGACCTGTTTTTGCCTACTGATTTTACTCAGTATAGTTTGGGCACTTCAGGCAGTAATACATCACAATTATAAATCCAGAATTATTATTAAGTCATACAGGTATATTGCCTAAGTGACTGACAGTGGCGATTGAATTCAGAACCAATTAATAGAATCCTATAGGCATAACTTCTACGAGTTTGATGGTTATATACCTATAGACATGATTTCTAGGTGTAGCACTAACTTTAACTTATAGAGATATATTTTATTTCCCTTTTTAATCCTATAGACATGCTTTCTAATTACTATACTGACTTAAGTCCTATAGGCATGATTTCTAGGTTTGAAACTGGTTTTAGTCCTATAGGCATGGTATCTATTATTGAATTGATTTAATCATATAGGCATGATATCTAGTAAGCAGTAATGCGGGCAGAAATTGTACATGTTACAAGAAAACAATTAAATCAAACACTGGGATTGTTGGTTGATTTCCCAATGCACACGGAAGTGTACGTGGTCGACAAGTAATATAGGATTTT
>ML338530.1:0-20294 GCA_005239505.1 Nicotiana paniculata
AAAAGCAGAATTATTTGTGCATTCCTTTGGTGTGAACCTGACCATGAGAGGATCAGGTTCAACCCAAAAATGTCATTTTTTCATATCCTGGACCTTCAACCGATATTTACTCCTAGACTTTGATTATTTAGGCATTTTTGAGAGGGTGAATCTAACCATTTGAAGGGTTCAGATTCCCTACTCTAGAGCCCTTGTTGATTACCTATTTTGTACCCTTAAAGGGTGATAAGCTACTGTTTAAGAACCTAATATGGGGTGAATTTGACCATTATAGAGGGTCAAATTCATCTACCCTAGTGTTGTTTCATAATAATATCTAGATATCTAGGGCCTGAACCGGACCCATATTTAAGCATCTTTATAGGATGAACTTAACCATTAGAGGTTAAGTTCATTACCCTTTGATGTTGTTTTCCAACAACCCCTTGATTACACAATCATATAAAGACAGTTTTAAGATGAAGCAGACTTATATAAAGTTCAGAGATTAGAAACTNGCAGATTCATGGAGGAAACACAGTAGATTTCAGATCTTTATATTTCATAAAACAAACTCAGTTTTACATACCTTTAAGAGAAAGATAACAAAAGAAACCTGACCAAACAAAGGTCAGGCAGAGATAGAAATCAGCAAGAAGAAGAAAAACCCAGCAGCAACAAACAGCACCCACGAACAGCAACAAACCCACAGTAAAGAAGCCCGGAAAAGGATGATTTTGAATACCAGCGATTGAATGAAGACAGCAATAAAACCAGGTCTTTAGGAAAGAAAACCACAGCTACACGATAGACTAAGTTCAGGTTGTTTTTACACTCCTACTGCAGTCCATTCTGTTTCTGTTTTTTCAGAGTTGAAAAATTATGTCTAAGTGTGTGTAACAATTTTTGGTAAAATCTATGCAGAGAACTTTCTCAAAAGCTATGTGTATTTCCAGATCTTTCAGTAGTCCAAAAGATTTGTATTTTCAGTAGTCCAAAAAAAAAAGTCCTCCCAGTCTAAAGGGAAAGGGGTCTATTTATAGAATATTTGGGAATGAGATATCCTATGGTATATTCCCATTTCAAGAGCTGAAATAGTACACAGGGCAGCTGTCACCCTTATCCTTTTGGGACAGCTGCCCCTTTTCAGAACATTCTAGCCCTAGAAAAAGACCTTTCTACCCTTAAAAATCTGATTTCTTAACCTACAATACCTAATATGCCCCTTGAAGTCTCTGAAATTACCATTAGGTAACCAGGGTTAGACTTTCTTGGGTTATTGTTTAACTACAGTTAGCTAACACTAGTTTGGTCCCTCTAGGTGACAACTAGTTGTTCTTAACTAAGGTTTAGTTAATTAATTAAAGGTTAGTTGATTAAATGCCTAGAATTGGATTTCATACTACTTACTATGTTTAAGTCATTCAATCAACAGTTTAATTAAACTTAATGGAGGTTAGTCAACTCAGTTCTCTTAACTCAGGTTAAATGAATCTATTTTAGTCCACTAACCTCAAACTAATTGTTTTAAACAGATTTTATTTTTTTTAGTTAATTACTTAAGAAGCTACCTAAGTTAATTTCTAGATTGAAGAAGTTGGAATCATTTAAATGTGAGACTAAGTGAATCAATTATTCTGAAGCTTAGTTAACTATATATTAAATCTGGTTTAAGTTGTTAAATAATCTAGGCCAATTAGTTTGATCCTTTAGGACTAGGTTAAGTGACTCATTTCAGTTCAATTAGACTTAACTAATTAACTATCAATTTAGGCAATCTAGGAATTTAGTCACCTTTATAGGTTCAAATACCAGCCTAATTACTCATATAGGCTATTAGGCAACTAATCACTGTAGTTTCCTAGCATTAAACTAGAGATTGACTTTCAAATAACCCAAACCTCGGAGTAATTTCACCTATTAGGATCAAAGGTTTATTAACGAAATAGTAGATTAGGGAAAACTTACTATCAAGAACACTAGACAATTTATATGCGTATCAAACCGAACTAATTGACCAAATGAATTAATAGACAAAAAACTCATAAGAAAACAGCTTATCAGTCATGATATTCAAAGGGAATCTGACCAAGAACAAATATATGACTGTCGTGGACACATTTGAATCTTAAATCTAAACCACATTATTCGGCTACCTAATCAAGCACATAGAAAGAATCAATTAATTAAATGGATCAAGGAAAAAGAAATGAGCATACATATGAAACAGTGACAAAACCTTAGGTTAGTTACTAACGAATTAAAAATGAAATACATTCAGGATTTTGGATTAATCAAGAGAGAAAAAAAAAGCACGTAAACAAATATGAGACATATGAGACAGAAAAAAGGGAGAAAAAGAAGAAGCTAATCTAAACAGGGATGTAATAATACAACAAAGATCAAGCGTTTTCATGTAATAATCACGAAAGAAACAGATAGCAAGCGAAAAGGGGATACTCGTTTGAGGGGTTTAGACGAACTACGGTGACTTTCCAAAGTTAGGCCGGACTACGACGATTTTCAAAAGTGACCTTTACTCATATGAATCGACGGCTCTTGTCAAGAGCCATCGACTCATGTGAGTTTGAGTCACAGAGCCGCTTGGATTTGCCTTAGCACAAATTAGGGTTTTGACAGCTTCTTAGATCCGAAAAAACTCACGATTGAACGTTGATTTAGGGAAAACTACGGTGGGATGGGATTAAGGAGGTCGCGGGGATTGTCTGGTAAAATTTTTAGTGTCGATTGGGTGAGGCTCCGGTGGTCGGAAGGTAGTGGGATCCTAAGGCGGCTAGGGTTTGGGTTAGCCAGGAGAGAGAGACGAAGGGGATGAGGGGCGGCTAGGGTTTTGGTGGGGGTTGGATTTTGGTGAAATGAGGGTAGAGGGGTTTGGGAACAGTTATATAGGTTTAAGGGTGTGGAGTTCGGAACCGTTGTATAGAAATGATCCAACGACTGGGGTTTGATGGGGAAAAACGGTGTCGTTTGGTTGTTACAGGTGACAGGCCGGGTAAGGGGTTTGGGCTGGAGTGTATTGTGTATAGAGAAGGGGTTTGGGCCTGGGTAGTTCTGGCCCAGGTCCGATTTTAATCCCCTTTAATTAACTAAATCAAATTAAATTAATTAAATTCAAATCTAATTTAATCCAAGAAATGTAGTAATTAATTTAAACCTTATTTATTTATAGATTAATCAAGAATAACACGACCAATTCTATATTCCTAATTAAATCCGTGATTTATCGAATAAAAGATGATTAGTTTTTTTAATAATTAATTATTAAAACTACATTACGTCAAGTAAGCATCATTCGTCTATTATTTAGTTAACTATAACTTTATAATTGTTTGATAATAATGATGCACCCAATTTTCGCAAGTTTAAATAATTTTAAAGGATGACTTATGAATGTGCAATGCAAAATAAATTCACAATTAACACTAAAATTCAACAAAAAACTGTGAAATTAATTTATTTTATCGAATTTTGTAGGAGTATATGGGGGTAAAAAATCACATGCTCATAGTATTCATCACCACCACCACCTCCTTGAGGTGCTCCAGTGAGGCCTTATTTCAGTGCCATGCCGGAGTGTTCTTATCGTCCGCCAGCTATCCAGGGTTCCTCCAGCGGGTATTCTGGTCATCAGGGTTCTTCCAGCACCTATTTTAGTGCCATGCCAGAGAGTTCATACCATCCCCTAGCCATTCGGGGTTCCTCCGGTGGGTATTCCGGCCACCAGGGCCAGTCTTCAAGGCAGCAGTCTATGGTGCCGAGAGGCTATTATGAGTGTGGAGATCCAGGTCACATAAAGAGGACTTGTCCCAAACTTCGGGGCAAGGCAGTGCAGCAGGGCCATCAGCCTGCATGCATTGATGTCATTGTACCATATTTGGCTAGTTGCGAGTCCTCGGGTGTAGAGTTCGGAGTTCGGGCGCATCCTTGGTCCGAGGGGTAGATTCGACACGAGGTGAGTCTCCTTTCTAACCTTGTAAGAGGAAATTGTCCCCATAGGTGTTATATATGCTGTGTGGAATTATTTTGGGCGCTACGTGCGTACAAAGTGACAAGATTTTGTAAGTGGCGACTATCATGCTATGTCGGGTAGTTTTAGGGCTCACACGCATGTCTCTATGTGCCTTATATGTATCTTTGGGTGTTCTTTGAGCTGCCTATTGCTTTTAAATTGATATGGAAATGTGGAAAGTTGCACTTGAACTCCCAGTTGATCAATCCCTGTTACAGGTATAGCCCTACTAAGTTATTGAGATGTCGGTATATACATATGTACGTATGAGAGTCAGCACTCGAATCGCATATATGATTCGCGATCGAGGGAAGCTTTATGATAAATCGGTATAAGTGTGTCAGAACTTGAATCGTAGGTATGATTCGCGATCGAGGGGAGCTTTATGGTAATTATACATAAGTGTGTCAGCACTCGAATCGCAGGTATGATTCGCGATCGAGGACGCCTGCACTTACNACTCGAATCGCAGGTATGATTCGCGATCGAGGGGAGCTTTATGGTAATTGCATATAAATGTGTCAGCACCCGAGTCGCAGCTATGATTCGCCAGCGGGGGAAACTTTACGTCCATTCAGTGTCTAGATATTTCCTTATGACTCCGGCCAGTTGTCTTACCCTTCTGTGCGCTTGGCTATTTGGTACTGTTTTCATTGATATTGACTTGACAGATATTTGGGGGAAAAAGGAAAGAGTACATTGTTGCTTATTTTCAGTACTTTCCTGGATTTCTGTATTTGATAGGTATCTGCTGCTTACTATCTCACATGTCTACTGCATTTCTTTATATCCTGTTTTGTATTATTAGCGTTGGACCTTAGTGAGTGTCAAGTCGACCTCTTGTCACTACCTCTTCGAGGTTAGGCTGGATAATCGCTGGGTACATATATATTTATGTACTCATGCTACACTTATGTACCTAATTGTACAGGTTCTGAGGCTGGTGCTTCTGGTTACCCGACCGAAGCTTGACGTATATTCTGGACCTGACTCCACGGTGAGATGCCTCCCTTGGCGATTCTCAACAGTGTTATGGAGTTATCTTTTGTTCATTTATGTCTACTTCTCTCAGACAGCAGTACAATCTGTATAATCTTTTGTATATTCTACTAGTTCTCTTGTTGACTTGTGACACTAATTCCTGGCACGCACATAGTAGACTCTTTATTTTGGGACTGTATATATATTGGATCACGATTATTGTGGCTGTATTTACTTAAGTTGGTTAATGTTTTCCGATTTTATTTAAATGATCTAAGCTTAAAACTTTGGGGAATATGTGAGGTTGGTATGTTAAATAAGGATAATCTCACTAGTAAACAATTGTTGGCTTTCCTGACTCCCGTGTTGGGCGCCATCACAACCTGTGTTGGATTTTGGGTTGTGACACATATGATGTAACAAACTTATTCCTCGAAAAATAATCTTATTTAGAAAAGTGAATGATTGGAGTTGGAACATGATGTATCTTATGATGATACATTTTGTCGGCTATTATTTTTAAGAGGAAAACTACACTATAAAGACGCTCTAAAGAAAATAGACGAATTTTTATATATTAAAGTATAATATACCTATTTTATATGTAATTAGTGTATATTTCCTCTTAGTCAAGTTCACGTATATTAATTCAAATTGTTGATCTATGTTTAGTCAGGAACTTAGAGAAACATTTTTTCAATCAAAGAATTTCATGTAGGATGTATGTTAAAGATTGATTTTCCTTTATGAAGAATTATGACGTTATTACATAAATGTATTTTGACTTCTTTCTCTTTATCGCGTGAAGTGCGAACAAGTACACTAGTTGATGAATAAAAGGGTGATTATGATGCTCCAATTGATGAATATGGTGAGGTTAATCAGCTTATTCTGTATTCTCTACAGATTTACAGCTTATCATGTCTATAAAGTCCTTTTATTTCACGATATAAGCTGAAGTCTTCCTTGATCAAACTAGCAATTGAACACTTAGTTATCAGCTAACTTCTTTAACCTCATATTTAATCAGGTTTGATCAGGGAGCCTAAATATAGCCATTTAAAGGAGCTCCACATGGCAAATAAACTATGTGAACGAGCTTTAATATCCTTAGATCCCAATGTTATTTCACTAGGAAGCTCTCAGGAGGTTAGTCCTTATTAATAAGGGTCAAAAATATAATATATGCTTTACTATTTTGTGTTGCTAAATCAACAAAGTCATTTCCTTTAGGCTCAATCTGTGGTTTCGACATATTTGAAGTCTCTTGCTGAATCTCAAATAGGAAAATTAGTAATAATGCTATGTGTGAAGCTAACCTGGTTGGATTTAGGGCAAAAATTGGATGCTTGTGATTATCTATACACAACATGTGTTACATTCTTGAATGCTAATTTCACATATAATATTATATAAGCCCTTAACTCTTATGATTGCCCAATTTATAATAGATTAATTTAGTTACCTAGGCCTTGTCTCAAGTAAACGTTGATAACTATTATGTACACAAAATGGTATATCTTTTTGTATATTTTAAAGGTAAGTACACAAAATGGTAGATCTTGTTATGGCCGAATCTGTTTTGGTTGGTTGAGGGAAAGATTTGTATTCAATATGTAAGGTTTTAGTAAAAAAATATCTTTTATTCACTTATCTACTCTTACGAATTCTAGTTTCACGATGTAAAGCCAAAAACCTACAAAAGACAACTCAAGTTTTAAATATTATGTATGTACCAGCGCTACCAAAAATTAAACTTTACTTCTTCTCTTAGACAAGGTAAAGATTTGTAAAGCATTGTTATAACATGATTTTTTCTTAGGAATGTAGCGTGTCGAAAGTATTCATTAGAGAATTTTGTTTGTCATACCATTTTGCTATTGCTTAAACTCTAAGAATGAATATATGATCAATGTTCCTTCTAACATATTAAATTTGCATAACTGATTATGTTGTTCACTAGGCATACAATGCAAATTCACTGTATGTCCTATATTTCTTGAAAGGCAATCACTTCCCACATTTCTATATAGTTTTAGTTGTCCTTCTCCTTTTATATGATTTTCTTTAGTATTTGACTTTGGATGCATATGTTAATATTCTTTGTTTTTTTTTATAGCAAGGAAAATGAAGTTGCTCAAGGAGTAGTTTCAAGACATTGGTGTAGTTTGAATACATGATCTATGCATTTATCTTAAAGTTAAAGGGATAAGGTTCTTCACCATGTAGGAATTCGAACACATTTTATTTTTTTCTTTCTTTCCATGTGTATATTCGATTACAATGTATTATGGAGCATTGTATACTTTGTTTCATAGACTTTATTGGTAATAAAAAGTTCCTATATAATTTTGTTGGCGTATTTGGTGGTGTTCGTTATAATATTATTGTTGTTGGGTAATTAGTAGGAATACAACTGGCTAATAAATGATTATAATTTTTTTTTTTAAAACGAGGCTTCAGTGGAGACATAGCTTTCGCAAAAAGTAAGATTTTTATATGGCAACTTGAATGTCGTCACTGTATGTTATTCTTTAGTAGCTACCCCTCTAAAATCTACTTTGTTGAACATGTTTTGGTACCGACAGAGGTCGCTACAAAATGTATACTATTTGTGGCGACTATCAATAGTCGTCACACATAACATTTAGTTATAGAAGTACTTGAAGCGAGCCTATGGTCGCTGCTAAAAACATTTAGTGGCGACTTTATGGGATTTTGTGGAGACATTAATCTCCACAAAAAGACTGATTTCTTGTAGTTTGGCTCCAGGCACCTAGCCTATATCCATTCCACCGCACCGTATGGCTCCGAAAGAATTGAAAGAACAGCTCAAGGAGTTGCTAGCTAAGGGGTTTACCAGACCTAGGGTATCTCCTTGGGGTGCTCCAGTGCTATTTGTGAAGAAGAAGGATGGGACCATGCGGATATGTATTGACTACCGCCAGTTGAACAAAGTTACAATCAAGAACAAGTACCCGTTGTCGCGCATCGATGATTTGTTTGACCAGTTGCATGGTGCTAGGGTGTTTTCTAAGATCGACTTGAGATCTGAGTATCATCAGTTGAGGATTCGGGACTCAGATGTTCCGAAGACTGCCTTCCGTACTAGATATGGTCATTACGAGTTCCTGGTGATGTCTTTTGGCTTGACTAACGCCCCAGCAGCGTTCATGGATTTGATGAACAGGGTGTTCAGGCCTTATATTGATTCCTTTGTCATTGTCTTCATTGATGACATCATGATCTACTCACGTAGCCTGGGGGAGCACGAGCAGCATTAGAGAGTAGTGCTCCAGACCTTGCGGGAACAAAAGTTGTATGCTAAGTTCTCCAAGTGCGAGTTTTGGTTAGATTCTGTAGCATTCTTGGGACATGTGGTGTCCGGAGAGGGTATCAAGGTGGATCCTAAGATGATTGAGGCAGTTCACAGTTGGCCACACCCTACTTCAGCGACTGAGATCAGGAGTTTCTTGGGATTGGCATGTTATTATCATCGGTTTGTAGAGGGATTTTCATCCATTGCAGCCCCTCTGACTAGGTTGACCCACAAGGGTGCCCCGTTCCGATGGTCCGACGAGTGCGAGGCGAGCTTTCAAAAGCTCAAGTCAGCTTTGACCACAACACCAGTTCTAGTGTTGCCTTCCGGTTCAGAGATGTATACAGTTTATTGCGACGCTTCACGCGTTGGCTTAGGATGTGTATTAATGTAGGAGGGACGAGTTATTGCATATGCTTCGCATCAGTTGAAGATTCATGAGAAGAACTACCCCGTGCATGATTTGGAGTTGGCAGCTATTGTTCATGATCTTAAGATTTGGAGGCATTACTTGTATGGTGTGTCTTGTGAGGTTTATACTGACCACCGCAGCTTAAAACACATGTTCAAGTAAAGGGACCTTAATTTGAGGCGGCGTAGGTGGCTTGAGTTACTGAAGGATTATGACATCACCATTCTTTACCATCCCGGAAAGGCGAATGTGGTTGCAGACGCCTTAAGCAGGAACGCGGAGAGTATGGGCAGCTTGGCATTCATTTCAGCGGAGAGGCCACTAGCCCTGGACATTCAGTCCTTGGCTAATACACTTGTGAGGCTGGACATTTCAGAGCCCAGCCGAGTTCTTGCCTGTGTGGTTGCTCAGTCTTCATTATTGAGGCAGATCAAGGCTCGGCAGTTCGATGATCTGCACTTGGAAGTTCTCAGAGAGACGGTACTACAGGGTTGTACCAAGGAGGTTTCTATTGGCGAGGATGGTGTCCTGCGACTTCAGGGTCGCCTATGTGCTCCTAATGTTGATGTCCTGAGGGAGAGGATTCTAGAGGAGGCATATAGTTCGCGGTATTCTATTCATCCAGGTGCCACGAAGATGTATCGTGACCTGAGGCATCACTATTGGTGGCGGCGAATGAAGAAAGACATAGTGGAGTATGTGGCTAGGTGTCTAAATTTCCAGCAGGTTAAGTATGAGCACCAGAGGCCAGAAGGCCTACTCCAACAGTGTCACGACCCCAAATCCTTACAGGTCGTGATAGCGCCTATCGTGGAACTAGGCTTGCCAACCATCACATAACTACTCATCCATTCTATTATAATGTTTCAAAAAAATCAATAACAAGCGACAACAAAGCATAAAATAATTTCTTTAAGTCTTTACGCCCCAATAATAATCTAACATTCTAAACAATCCTCCCAAGACTGGAGTCAATGATCATGAGCATCTAAGATATAAACTAACTCTACTAATGTCTTAATAAATGTCTATGAATCAAATACTAATATTATATCAAGAAGGGAAATGAAGAAGTTGTGGACGCTGGACAGCTACCTTGAAATCCCGTGAATCTGCTGAAAGCGAACGAAGATGACTACTGCTCCGCGCTAGTACCTGGATTTGTACACAGAGGTACAGGGAGTAATGATGAGTACGCCAACTCAGTAGTAATGAAAATAAATCACAATCTGAGAAATAAGAAACACACAAAACAAAACACCAATCCACAAAATAGTAAACCATCAAGTCTTCATAAATTATACATCAAATACATAAGTTCGAAAACCAATTTCCAGAAAATCCTTTGAAACAAGTATATTTTGATATATATCTCAGTAAAACTCTCAGTAATATCAGTTTGAAAAAATAAAGTGAATAATAGTCAAAAACTCAGTAAAATCATCATAAAACTGCCCCTCGGGCCATAATAATCTCTCATAACATTTCCCTCAGCACCTCACCATCACTCAGTATCAGCCTAGCGGGCAACCTCACAGTCACTTTGTATCAGCCCAGCGGGCAACCTCACAATCACTCAGTATCAGACCCGTGGGCATCCTCACAGTCACTCAGTATCATCCCCGCGGGCATCACTCGCACTCAATAGGTACCTACGCTCACTGGGGGTGTGTACAGACTCCGGAGAGGCTCCTACAGTCCAAGCGCTATAACAAGCCACATCATGGCATAAATCACTCACAATATTGTCCCTCGGCCAGCCACATCATGGCATAAATAACTCACAATATTGGCCCTCGGCCTCTCTCGTATCATAACATCCTCACAATATTGGCCCGCAGCCTCACTCAATCAGACACTCTCAACATGACACTCGGGCCATCATTATACCGGGTTCTCGACCCAAAACAGTGTTTCATTTTCAAGAAATAATATCAAAATACTCTGAGTGTCAAAACAATTATCAAGAAAAGACTGAGTGAAAATCATAACATATCAAGTGAGGAAAATAGTAAAAACATCCCTCAAGGGGTAAACAAATCGGCACTAGGCCCCAAACATGGCTTACAACCCAAATTATATCAAAATATATCAATACTATTAAGCATAGGCTAAAAAATCGGGTTCGCAACTCAATAGTTTCCTAAAAAGGAATATATTTCCAAATTTACAATCCTTGCATTCCAAAATCCGTGAAATGATGCATAGTCCGGGGTTTCATACCCTCATAACAGGATTTAAAGACATTACTTACCTCAAACTAGCCCGAAAAGCTACTCTGCAACCCGCTTGTCTCTCGAATCAACTTCCGAGCGCTCCAAATCTACCAAGTTCAGTTTTTTATCAACAAATTATGCTTAAGGAATGAATTCCAATTGAAAAGTACCAATTTTAGCATAAAACCCGAAATTTAGCCAAAACCCGACCCCCGGGCCTTCGTCTTGGAACTCGAAAATTTTTATACCAAAATATTCTTCGTCATCTCACGAGTCCGTACATATAAAGAACGCTAAAATCGGAGTTCGTTTGGCCCTTCAAATCGATCCCTAAAGGTCTCAAAATCTCAAGCTCTAACCCCATCTTTTCTACTGATTTTCATGAATTAAACACTGATATTATGTTCCTTAATCACCGTTAATCAAGTTTTAGGGTCCAAAATCCTTACCTCAATGAAGCACAATGATTTCCTCTCTTCAAAATCGCCTCAAAGCTCTTTTCCCGTTCAAAAATGGTGTAAAAGAGTTTAATGGTTGCGGAGGGTTTAATTATATACTGCCCAGTTCCTTATTCATTGTGATCGCGGGACTCACATCGCGATCGCGATTCACTAATCCTCAGCTGCCCAAATATACTCTCCGCGATCGCAACAAAGCCCACGCGATCGCGGTTCCTTATTACCCGAACATGCGTGATCGCGAACCATCGACCGCGTTCGCGAAGAACAACGCGTGACCCCAGACTCAGGCCTGCCAACCCTACGCAATCGCGGCCTGACATTACGCGATCGCAAATGAACAACCCCCAAATCTACGCGACCGCAGCCTGACCTCCGCGATCACACTGAGAAATTTCCTCCTGGCCTCACTCCACTATACGCGATCACGGCTCTGACCTCGCGATCGCGATGCACAATCCTGAGCCCTTCGGGACCCCAACCAAATTTACCAGCACATCATAAATGATCATTCAAACTTAGTTTCACTCTAGGAACACAAAAAATAACATCTAAACACCAAAATCACATCGGATTCAAGCCTAAGGACTTTGAAATTTCTAAAATCCACCAACGATGCCGAAACTATCCAAAACAACTCCGATTGACCTGAAATTTTGCAAACATATCCAAAATGACATTACGAATCTATTCCAACTTCCAAAATTCCATTCTGACCCCGATAGCCTATTTTTCACTGCCGATCGAAAATCACCAAAAACTAACTTTCGCCAATTCAAGCCTAATTCTACATCGGACATCACAAAAATATTCTAAACACACTCCTAAGTCCCAAATCACCTAACGAAGCTATCCGAACATTAAAATCCGCATTCCGAGGTCGTTTACCAATAAGTCAACTCTCAGTTGACTTTTCTAACTATAAAGCTATTTCTAAAGAGTAAGTAATTAAATTCTCACTACAACCATTCCGATTCTGAGCCTACCAACTCTAACACATCAATAAAAGTAATACCAACGTATGAAAAGGAAATAACAGTAATTATAATGCAGGTTCTATGTAACGGCCGACCGGTTCGTTATATTCTCCCCCTCTTAAACAAACGTTTGTCCTCGAACGTGCCTAGAGTTGTTCCAAACACCACCAAAAATGTTGTGTAACCTACTATGCACATATTCGGAGGTGATCCCACGTCACTCTACCCCATATAGGTCTAATAGCACAACACATTTGAAATTTCGAAATCCAGTCTTGACCCATAAACCTTAGAACTACATTTTCACTTCTGAATCAATTTACAAGATCAAAATCCCACAACTATAAACTGAACAAGTCTGGGCATACTATAACAAGTCATATCCGTAACCTAATATGAAATACCATGATACACTACATGACTCAAGCACTCGTGGCGATAACAACTCATAATCAATAGTTGCTTATAACAACCCAATACTGGTAAATAACCTCTCATCAAGCAAAGCCTCGTTCTAACACTTTCATATGCTGCCGATGATGAACGGAACACACAGAACCTAGTAACCATTCGTTTGATCAGCATCAATATTGTCATGACCCAAAATTCTACCTTCAGGCCGTGATGGCGTCTAACGTTGAACTCGCTAGACAAGCCAAAGTTCCGATTATTACATTTATTTCTTTATTATAGACAATTGGAATAACAATGGTAAACTAGAACAGTTATAATTAGAAATGCGGAAGATAAGAAATTCAACAACTTAAAATAATAATTCTTATGAAATTTCCTTAAATACACCCCCAGAATTGGTATCATAATCCATGGACTGTCTAAGAATACTAAAAACAAAGTCTGAATAAACAATACAACTGTCTCAGAAATACAAGAGAAGACAGAAAGAGAAGGAATTAGGTAGGAGGTGACGCCAAGGCCTGCGGACGCCTGCAGGACTACCTTAGTGTCGCATGTGGTCTGAAGGATACTCCCTCGATCACTGTCTCCCGGGTCCAGTACCGTAATCTGCACAATATAAAGAAGTGCAAGTGTAGCATCAGTACAACTAACCCCATGTACTGAGTAAGTGCCGAACCTAACCTCGGCGAAGTAGTGACGAGGCTAGGACCGACAAACAATAAATACATGTGCAATTCAATAATATATAATAAGAATGACGACAGAAAATAAACAGTTAAGTGTAAAATGGGGAAGAACATGCTGGGGACAAGGGGAAAACAAATACTAAATCACAGAACGAAGCAACAATCTAAGTAGCATCAATAGCAACATGAATTAAACACAAACACATAGAGCAAACAAGTGCACGGCATCACCCTTCGTGCTTTACTCTCATCCTTACCAAAATAAGTACACGGCATCACCCTTTGTGCTTTACTCTCATCCTCACCAAAACAAGTGCACGGCATCACCCTTCGTGCTTTACTCTCATCCTTACCAAAATAAGTACACGGCATCACCCTTTGTGCTTTACTCTCATCCTCACCAAAACAAGTGCACGGCATCACCCTTCGTGCTTTACTCTCATCCTTACCAAAATAAGTACACGGCATCACCCTTTGTGCTTTACTCTCATCCTCACCAAAACAAGTGCACGGCATCACCCTTCGTGCTTTTACTATCATCCTCACAATGCAATGAATAAATGAAACGGCACGGCATTAACCTTCATGCTTTTAAATATAAAAATTATGGCACGGCATCACCCTTCGTGCTTTAAACTCTTATCCTCACAATGCAATAAATAAATACATGGCATCATCCTTCGTGCTTTACACTCTTCCTCACTCAAACAATATCAAGAACAACAATTTGGCAAGGAAAAACCACAATACAAACCATAAATCACAACATCCCGGCAAGGGAACAATAACATAAATGTCTCCGTCCCGGCAAGGGATACAGCTATAACCAATCTGACTGAATATACAACATAACCAAATGATCCTCAACCGAAAAACTAATCAATAGTGTCCACAACAAAATAATCTCCGAAATGAAATCTACTTCATAACACAGTGAATATCGAAGAAAAGCACATATACCATAAGAAATGACCGACGGGCATGCTTGACAACAATGTATAAGTACCCATCACCTCACCTATACATTGAACATGATAATAACACGTAGCACCTATGACTCAACACCTATTCCCTCAAGCTAAGGTTAGGCCAAACACTTACCTCGACTCTAAGAATCCAAATCAAGCCTCTAGCACCGCTTTTCCTTTCTAACCCGACTCCAAATCAATAGTATCTAGACATAATTGACTCAATAACATCAATAAATTCTTAACAATTCAATTCCAATGCTTAAATACTGAATTCCCAACTTTCTTTCCAAAATTCAAAAAATCGACCCCGGGCCCGCTTGGTCCAAACACGAGGTTCGAACAAAAACCCGATCACCCATTCACCCACGAGCCCGAATATATAATTTGTTTTGAAATCCGACCCCAAAACGAGGTCAAATTTCCAAATAATCAAAAAGCCCTAACTCTACCCAAAACCCCAATTTTCTACCTTAATTTCCATGTTTTTTTGGCCTAAAATCTAGTAGGTGTTTAAGAAAAATAGAAGGAAACAAGTCAAAGATCACTTACCCAAGAGGTTATGGTGAGGAAATGCTTCAAAAATCGTCTAAGAGCTTTGGAGAAGATGAGTTTTATGAAAATGGTGGAAAGTCCCGTATACAATTCTATTTTTGGACATTTAAAATAGCTGGGCAAAATTGCTCTTCGCGTTCGCAGGTCCCACGCCGCGTTCGCGAAGGTTTGATCATTGAACCTATGCGATCGCGAGCTTTTGGCTGCGATCGCGAAGTGTTAACACCACCCAGCACCCCCTTACCCTACGCGTTCGCGATCCTGTGGACGCGTTCGCGTAGGGTCCCAGCTCTACCCTTCCCCAGGTCCCCTTACCCTATGCGTTCGCATGAGGCCTTCCGCGTTCGCGTAGATCTCCCCCCGCAAGCTCCGCGTTCGCATCCAAGGCCCTACGTTCGCATAGGTTTATTTCACTCCCAACCTACACTGCTCATCGCGATCGCATGGGTTGAACCGCGATCGCAAAGAGTAAAATGCTGGGCACCAGAAACAGCAATCACACACCAGATTTTGCTATGGTTTTTGCACTCCGACACCTATCCGAAACTCACCCGAGCCCTCGGGGCTCAAAACCATATATACACCCAACCTCAAACACATCCTACGGACTTATTCGAGTAATCAAAAAGCCAATATAACATCATAAACATCGGATTAAACCTCAAAGTCCATAAAAATTCTCAAAACTTCTTAAACTTCAAATTTTGCATTTTTGACAGGAATCACGTCAAACCAAGTCCGTTTATTAGCAAACTTCAGAGATAACACATATAAATCATATCGAACCTGTACCGGGATCCAAAACCAAGATACGAGCCCGATACCACAGGTTTCATATCAAATTTCATTTTCAAAAACCTTTATATTTTTCAGAAAATAATTTTCTTTAAAAATTCATTTCTCGAACTTGGGATCTCGAAATTCGATTCCAGGCATACGCCCAAGTCTCATATTTTCCTATGGACCCTCCGAAACCGTCAAATCACGGATCCAGGTCCGATTACCAAAAATATTGACCAAGGTCAACTTTATTCAAATTTCAACACAAAAATATCAGTTTTTCACATAACGGCTTCCCGGCTACACGCTCGGGCTGTGCATGCAACTCGAGGTAAGATATAAGGAGGTTTTCATGACCTCGGATCACAGAAATAGATAGGAATACACGGGATGACCTTTTGGGTCATCACAATCTCCACCTCTAAAACAAACTTTCGTCCTCGAACGAACATAGAATGGTACCTGAAACGGGGAAAAGATGGGGATATCGGCTCCGCATATTGGACTCACACTCCCAGGTAGCTGCCTCAACAAGCTGACCTCTCCATTGAACACTGTCACGACCCCAAATCCACAAGATCGTGATGGCGCCGGACACCACTGTTAGGTAAGCCAAACATTAAATGGTTAAGTTAAATTTTCCTGTTTTAGCATTTTTGAAATCATTACCTTTCACTTTATTACATAATAACTGAATAAAATCCGCTAAGTAAATACGACAGGTTAATATTCCATTTTTTATAAAATACATCCCAAGCACATCCCAGAACCCGGTGACACAAGTACATGAGCCATTTCTAATAATTTTACACATTCTACAAAGCTTGTCCGAAATATAGATTGGGCAAGGAATAAAAATGAGAATACAATACATAGAAGAAGACTCTGCCGACTGCGGTCATCTCCGAGTGATACAGCTCGTCTAAGTCTTCAAGTTAGCCATATTGCTATGAAGGTACTTGTGCAACAAAATGCACAGCAAGAGAGCATGAGTACAAAAATAACGAGAGTTCGACTTGACACTCACTAAGGTCCAACAAAATAATTAAACATAATATGATATCAGTAAAGGCATACGAGGATGATAAAAACAGTAAACATTATAGATAATTGTAATTCAAATAAATACTGAAAGTAAATAAACAATTATTACTTCATTTTCTCCCCCAAATATCTTAAATAAATAATTACTTCTTCATTTTCCCCCAAATATCTTAAATAAACAATTACTTCTTCATTTTCCCCCAAGTATTTTAAATAAACAATTACTTCTTTGTTTTCCCCAAATATCTTGTCACTTCAAAATCCATGAAATCATTAACAATTTAGCATGCACATACGGGATAAGGACAACTGGCCTGAGCCATCATAATAATCATATTTGTGCACTGCCGAGGGTCGAACGACCCGAATCATAATATATCTTTCAATCTCGCTGTGGCATACGGCCTGCTCCCATGAGAGTGGGGGAAATAACACTCCGCTCGCGGAATGTAAATTGCGAAGCGATCACACATAGTCAGGCACAATCAACCGTCCACCCCGACTACATTGGGAAAACAAATACTCAACTAAATGACAAATTTCTCTTTTAAAAGTCACAAAAATAGTATTTAAATCTTTTCTCAAAATTCATTTGCCAAGTTTAATAATATTCAATAATATAACCTTATCATGAATATAATTATCCACGGAGGAGTCAATTCTCTTTCTAAATGATTAAGAAAGATACACTCTAGCCTTCTTAGAAAATAAATTACCAATTCAATAGCATCATCAGTCTAATATTATCGGCGGGATCATATGTACAACACGTAAGGCATGATAATGGGTCCTAGACTACCCGGACATAAGCATAATAGTAGCTACGCACGGACCTTCGCCACTTCGTGTGTACGTAGCCCCCACAAACAGTAGCACATATTTACTTAGTTCACTTATGGGGAGAATTCCCCCTCACAAGGTTAGAAAGGAGACTTACCTCTCTCCGAAATTCCATAACCGGCTTCCAATCCCTTCCGACAACTCCAATGGACGCACAACGCCCCGAAACTGTCCAAATAACGACAAACCAATGAAAATAACTCTAATATTTGCAACAATTCAAATTATATAAATTCCCAACTCCGCTCAAGGAATTTACCAAAAATCCCTCGGGCCCACGTGCCCGAAGTCCGAAATTTCTCGAAAATATACCCTACCCATAGCCTTACTAACTCAAATATACAATTTACTCAAATATTCATGCTCAATTCGTTGTAAAAATCCAATTTACCAAATTTCTTGGTTTTCCCTTAAAATCCCAATTTTATACAAATTCTGATGTCTAATTCCATGTAAGATCACATATTTAGCTTAGGAATGGGAAGGAATCACTTACCTAGTAATGCATAATGGAAATCCCTTCTTGAAGCTCCCCATAATCGCCCATGCCAAATGAAATTAGGAGGAGAAATGGCAAAATTCTCATTTTAAAAACATTCTGCACAGGCCTATTTTTGCACCTGCGATCCAATCTTCCCACTTGCGCTCCCGCAGGTGCGCCCAAACTCCCGCACATGTGGCTTCCTCAGCTCCAGCCAAATCTCGCACCTGCACCCCATTGTCCGCATCTGCGCCTTTGCTAGTGCGAAATTACATCGCACATGCGCTCCCAGCCAAGCCGGAAAGACCTCTCACCTGCGGCTCCGCACCTGCGGACCAAGCCTCGCAGGTGCGGTCGCACCAGATGACAGCAATCTCAGCATTTCTCCAAACTCCAAACTGGATCCATTAACCACCCGGAATTCACCCGAGGCCCCCGGGACCCCGTCCAATTACACTAACTTGTTCCAAACATAGTGCGGACTTGCTCAAGGCCTCAAATCACATCAAACAACATCGAGACCACGAATCGCACCCAAATCCCAACTTTATGAACTTAGAAATTTCCAACTTCTACATCTGATGCCGAATTATATCAAATCATGTCCGATTGACCCCAAATTTCTCACACAAGTCATATTCTACATTACGGACCTGTTCCAACTTCCGGAATCGCAGTCCGACCCCGATATCAAAATTTCCACTTCCAATCGGATTTCTCAAAAACCTTCAATTTCCTATCTTTAGCGAAATGACTTCAAAATAATCTACGGACATCCAAATTCGTTTTCGATCGCTCTCCCAACTCCAGAATCACTATACAGAGCTATTCTCGGGCTTGGAATCCCAAATGGACATCAATAACACGGAAATGCGCTTCAAGCCACACTTAGGAAATTTCTTTAAAATGCTGACTTCCACAATATACGTCGAAACGCTCCCGGGTTACCCAAAGCTCGATCCGGATATATGCCCAAGTCTGAAATCATCATACAATTCTGCATGAACCTTCAAAGCCTGATTCGGAGGTCGATTACCCAAAATTACAATCTTAGTCAATTTCTCCAACTTAAGGCTTCTGAAACGAGAATTTTCTTTCCAATCTGCCTCCGAACTTCCCGAAATTCAACTCCGACCATGCCCACGAGTCATAATACCTTAAATGGAGTTGCTCATGACTTCAAACCGCTGAACGACGCGCTAGAGCTCAAAACGACCGGTCGGGTCGTTACATTCTCCCCCACTTAAACAGACGTTTGTCCTCGAACGTGCCAAGAACTGCTCTGGAGTTATCTGAAATCACTGTTTAACACTTTGTGCACCTGTCCATGCTACCACAACCCAGTTGAGTACATTAGCTTGATCAAATCTGAAGATTACTTCTTTTATCCATATAATAGGCTCAGAAGCCAGTTCCAACACCTGAAATTTCTCTGCCAGGCCTAGTTCCAATATATAAACACCGTATCAACTACCACACGATTTACCAGAACATGACTGCATACGTTTGCTAAACCAGCACCATACACTGCATAATTCATCATCTAGCCACCATGACATTCCCTGAACCTTAATAGCCAAAATTATAGGAATCTGATGCTCCCAATGCACCTTATGATATACATATACATCCTGCTATAATGCTGGCGATACCACCACAACGGAGGAGACGTGTAGAAATTCATAATCAACTGCCGAGTTAACAAATCATTGAATATCTCTTCTTGACTAGAATCATCACCTCATTATGAACCGAATAATGGTATTTGTCCTTTACTATACTTCATAAAATCTTATCGCACTGAATCCCTGGTCCAATAATCTCATCTCACCTAGTATGAATTGCTCAAACAAAATATCACCCCAAACATGGCCAACAATCTCACATGATACCACGTCGCGCTTGTAGACCACAACTCGAACATGATACATAAGAAATGACTCAGGAAGGGACTACTCAACTCATGCAACTAATATGAACTTTCCTCAGAAAATAGGAAGTAAAATACAAGAAAAAATAAATATAGGAACCCTATTCATCATCACACTGTTGCGGCATGCAACCCGATCCAAATGGCATACCCATGGTGGCGTGCCACCCGATCCACACATGAAATTTACATAAGGATATACACACCGAGCTAAGTTGCTC
>ML338532.1:0-26268 GCA_005239505.1 Nicotiana paniculata
TAATAAAAACCAATATAGAAGAATATCAAAGAACCAAAGATATAGAATACATAGAATATATATCAGAAAGCCTAAAAGAAATACTCAGATTAATCCCGCTACAGAAAGAATATTACAAAAAATTATTTAAATGATAATTAAGAAAACGACCCCACCTTCATTTCTCGGAATGCCCCCCAATTCCCTATAATCTCTATGCATATTATCCTTATTCATCATAACATAATAAGTTATTTTTATTCATCTTTTCTGGTCACTGTCATGCTTTTCTGCTTCAATCAGTTACCCTAACAGCGCCTCAACTTTGTTTACTCCCCTAAACGGCTTCTTTGCCTATTGGTTTCAACCTTAGGATGGCCTAGTCTGGGCTTACCTACTCTCAGCATATTTTCATGGCAAACTTTCTCAAGATGAAATTTATAACAGTACTATAGCATATGAACAATTATAATTTGCAAGATGAACTAATTTTCAAAATTAACTAATTTTTTATACCAATTTTGGGTGGGCTCGTTTTCTTAATTATCATTTAAATAATTTTTCGTAATATTCTTTCTGTAGCGGGATTAATCTGAGTATTTCTTTTAGGCTTTCTAATATATATTCTATGTATTCTATATCTTTGGTTCTTTGATATTCTTCTATATTGGTTTCTATTAAGTTTGATAGTAAATTTATACTGTCGAGAATATCAAAGAACCAAAGATATAGAATACATAGAATATATATTAGAAAGCCTAAAAGAAATACTCAGATTAATCCCGCTACAGAAAGAATATTACAAAAAATCATTTAAATGATAATTAAGAAAACGACCCCACCCAAAATTGGTAAAATATCTAATATTAATAAATACAGGACAAGAAGAAAACTACATTACAAGAGAATTAGTAACAGAAACTGAGATAATAACCACTGAACAAATATGCCCAGAATTACCAAAAGAGCTAATAACAAACGAAGAAACAACAGAAAAAGAAATAATAATAAGAGGAATACCTCTAACAATACAGTTTAAAATTTACCAAGGAAATAAAAATGTTACATTAGGAATAAAATGGTTAGAAAAGGTAAAACCATACAGCTTAGGAGATAAACAATTGACCATAACATATAAGGATAAAAGAATAATAATAAAANAAAGATCAGAAGTATAATTTATACTGTCGGTAGTTTGTTGCCAATATTGTAGGTATATATGATTCATTATTGTTCTGAATATAAATGTAGTTCATATAATTCTATATTTATTTCATCTGATATAATTAATTCTGTCAAATTTTGATTCATTATTTCTATTATTAGATGCTTTTCCTTTATGTCATTGTCCATATGTTTTTCGCTGTCTGCCATTTTGTATGTCTTCATCTTTATCTCTTTGGTTGATATCTTGGAACGTTACTCCATTTGAACTGTGGGAATAACATTATCTTCTCCCTGGCACTTGGAACAATTATGCTCCGGATATCTTTGTCCTATAATTTTACAGTATCTGACTAGTAATTCCTTTGATATGAAATTGGGTCTTAATGCCCTAGTTGTTGGTTTTATTTCTGGATTTAGTAGACTTAATATCCACTGTTGTATTTCATCCATATCTTTTTCTCTGTATTCCCGTGAGTTAGAATATATCATTGTTTGATCTCGTGTGTAGTAGCTCCAAACGGAATTTCCATTAAGGTAATTGTTTACTAGTTCGCTCAAGATAGTAGATGCGCCAATAATTCTTTTGTTAGCGTAAAAATCTGGTATCTCGTCTTTTGTTATCTCTGGTTGTGTACCTATGTCCTCTGGGATGATCATTTCTCGTATTAATCCTATCTTGATTACATGGATAACAGGTTTTATTTCATTAAACAATATCTCTGCTGGGGCAGTATATGATTTGATAAAAAATAATGTTCCTTTTGTTATCCTTTTATAGTTCAAGAATGCTTTATGTAGCTCCGGGATAGTTGCAATTTCATCTCCTGTTTGGGTGTAGATAGTGCTGAGTAGTCCATAGCTGTAACATGTTTTGATTAGATTTCCATTGGTACCTGGTAGGGCTATTAATTTATTGTAACCTTGTAACTTTTGGGTAATATATCTTGTATGTGGGTTTTGAGGATCTATAGCTGCCCTTGACCTGGTATTAATGTAATTTTATATTTGGTAGATATTGTCGATATATGTCTTGGTAATATGGTTGTATATCTGCTTATTTTGGTTTAGGCTATTTTTATATGTAGTTATTTGTGTAGTAGGTGTAGTAAAAATATCTTTTTGTCCTTTAGGGGTAAATGATTTGTTAAATAACTTAGTCATATTTGTAGTTGGGTATCTGACTTCTTTATTTGTTGATGTAGACGTGCTACTACCTGCAGCTGTAGTTAACCAAACATTATGGGTTTTTGTGGTATCTTCATCAGTTTGTGTACCTCTTTCTTGATAAGTAGTCTGCAAAAATATTCTTGTTAGTATTAATTACTTCAATTGTAAATGTAAAGTTTTGTATATTTAATACAAGTCTGCGTCTTTCTTTTGTTGTAACTGAATCTTGTACTTTTCTTGTGAGCCACCATTTGACTTGGGTATTATCAGTTCTTACAATAAATTTGTTATATACAATATATGGTTCAAAGGATAATAAACATTTATATAGTGCAAATAATTCTTCCTGTTAATTTCCCATTTTAGATTTAAGCGTAGAAAAAGTATTAGAAGTACCTACAATAAAAAATTGGTTCAAAAGACAGAAAGAAGAATATTACGTAGTAAGCCAAAAGGAACATATAATCGATTGTAAATACACAAGAGGTAAAGCCAAAATACCAATAATAAATAAACGAATATTAAATAAAGAACTACAAGACATAAAAGCAAAAAATTCAATCAAATATGTACATTTAGGAGGAACTGAAATTCTCATAAAAACATGTTCAAAACCCACATACATGATATATTACCCAAAAGTTACAAGGTTACAATAAATTAATAGCCCTACCAGGTACCAATGAAAATCTAATCAAAACATAGAAAAAGCAAATAACCGAAATAATAATCGATGATGAAGAATACATGCAGATAGAATACATAGATTATGAATTAGATAGTGATGATAGTATATATGAATTAACAGATGATGAAATAGAAATAAATGAAGAGTTATCCGAAGAAAAGTTATCCGAAGAAAATGAAAACATCTGATGACTGAAAAAGAAATAGAAATTATAACACAAGAAGATTATCAAAATGAAGAATCCGCAGAACAAAAAATTATATTTGATAACAATATATTTGAACAAGTAAAAGGCAAAGATTAATCCCGCTACAGAAAGAATATTACGAAAAATCATTTAAATGATAATTAAGAAAATGACCCCACCCAAAATTGGTATCAAAGCGTAAATAACTTATTTTTATTAAGCACCAAAGAGATATTTACATTCCCATAGCTTAGATAACGCAGCTAGCTATCTCATTAGGTGACTACAGGATACTAAACAACCATTTCCAACTAAGTTCCAATATCTATCTATTGAAGAAATTCCAGAATAACAAAAAAGCCTATTCAAATTGAAGTTGTATCCATTGAAGTAGTTTTGTCCAAACATTGTTAGTGTATTCACATTTCCAAAGTAAGTGTTCTCTATATTCCTCCTGCCTTTGGCATAGAACATATTGATTATCCACATTAACTCCCCATTTACACAATTTGTCAAAAGTTAATAGTTTTCCATGCATCATGAGCCACATTGAGAATTTAGCTTTTGGTCGTGCAACATTGTTAAACACTAAGCTTTTCCAATCCACTCGACTATAATCACCAAGCAGAGTCAAGTATATTTGACGTAGTAAGCTTTTCTTGAGTGATTGCGTATACTGTTGATTCTCTAGATTTGCCTTGGCCTCAAATACTTTCCTGACCATCCAACAAGCTTGCTGTGGTGTTGTCCAATTGGTGAAGTTCTTCCCCTTGATATAGTAGGTGTGAATCCATCGAAGACTATTATCGAAGTCATGAAATAGTAGTGACCGTAGATGGTTCTAACTGTCAGTTAACAAGCATGTAACTACATTTATTTACCCTTTCTGAAAGACTATTGTCACTCAACAAAGCGGCTAATCAGCTTGTGAACTTTGAGCCTCGACCAAACTGACAAAATGTTACTCTCCGTTAAGTGCACTTACATTCTTCTTCAAGAACCTAACTTCTGTTAAACCTTGCAGTTCATGCGTTCTCACAACAAAGAAAATCCCCAACTCATACATATTTATAGGGGATGCAATCAAACACTTTTTCACTCGAAACGAAAGCTACATGTTACAAGTATCAGCCCATATGCTTGCCCTTATTTTAACTTCTTGTTATCTCAGGAATGATTTGTTGTAGATCACCTAGGACTTCTCACAGGTTGTAATGTAGGCTTCGGGATGGGTTAGATGAACATCTGGGAACATAGTGGATATACCCTCCTTGAACTCTATATGTACTTTTCTTCTTTACTACATAGCATTTATTGACCTCGAGTTACCGACATTGAACCACCTCAAAGTGTTTCTTCAATTTCTACAAGACCCCATTTCTCCATGTTTCTTCAAACCTCTTTGTATAGGTTTTCTTTTCGGGGCTTGAGTTTGTTCATCTAAATATAAACACCTCAAAGTGTTATTTTTTATTTTTTATTTTTTTACACACAGTCCCAACCTTTCCAATTTCCACTTTGTACCGGCATCCCCAACTTAGGCTTTTAGCCTCATTCTTACTCGTTCAAGGAGGGTTAGGTTCAAAAAGAAGGAATTATTTCAAATGGGGTAAAAGTTTGTAATGTGGTAACCAAGGAATAGGATAAAGGCTTAACGGGGGTAACTAGGGTAATTTATGTATCAGGGAGGTCACTTTTTGGTCAAGGTTAGCTAGCAATTACAAAGATAGCCAAAGATCATCTCAGCATCCAATAATTAGCCTGAGATTTGCACAAAGAAACCAACTGGGCTAGTTCTAGACATCACAAGTTAAGCATGCGCATTATTTACACAAATATTCACTCACTCACGACACATGAACTGTTTGACTCAACATAGTTTGAGTCCTCAAGTGAACGCAAAGCAACTCACAACTTGCATCATATGATATGTAAGATTTTAGGTAAACATGAAGCCAAAGAGTGAGCCTCAAGTTCACAAGAATAAGAAAAATCTTTTGAAGGATTTTTTTTTTATTATTTTAATTTTGTTTAAGTGTTAGTGTGGGATAAGAGTGAGGATGAAAAATGCGGAAGGTTAGGGTTTTGTACCTGTCAAGTTTGCGGTGCTTAAGTCCATCGCAGAACGCATTATGCAATAGCATATGTGTTGTGCGACGGGCTAAGGACTGGGCAACCTAAACTAACTGTGTGATGCCTTATGAGATCGCAAAGTTGTTGTGTGGGCCTCATAAGTGAAGATCTTATCACATTTTTTACACCAAGCTAACCAGTTTTTCTGCCTGGCGATGATTATGCGGTTTGTATAGTAATTATGCGACCTCATAGTTGTCGCCATTTCTGGACCTTTCTTTCCTTCAGTTTCCTCGGCACTAGAACCCTATTCGTGGTATTTGGGAATGCCTTCACTCTAACACACACGTCAACTTGCTCAATCTAAACTACATAAATAAAATAATACTACAAAAGAGTGTTACCACACATGGGTTGCCTCCCAAGAATCGCTTGATTTAACGTTGCGGTACAACATAGTTGACCTCTTTTGGGTTATTCATTGGTGGGGATTGTTGTTGGAATATACTTTAGAGTAAATTTTTCTATCAAATACCTTTCTTACCGAGGTAATGCTTGACTTGATGACCATTCACTTTGAAAGTTCGAATCCCATCCTCTGACTCCAGTTCAATACCACCATAGGGGAACACCCTCACAACCTTGAACGCGCCAGACCATTTGGACTTGAGTTTTCCCAGAAATAACTTGAGTCTTGAATTGAAGAGTAAGACCAAGTCACCATAATTGAACTCCCTCTTCAAGATCTTCTTATCATGGACAAATTTCATCCTTTCCTTGTACATGGCTGGACTCTCGTAGGCATGGAGATGGAATTCCTCCATCTCATTGAGTTGTGTCATTCTCAGATTAGCAGCCTCGACCAAGTCAAGATTCAGTTTCTTCAATGCCCACATTGCTTTGTGTTCAAGCTTTACTGGCAAGTGACATGCTTTGCCAAAAACCAACTGGTATGGAGAAGTTCCAATGGGAGTCTTAAATGTTGTGTGATACTCCCATAACACATCATCTAGTTTCCTTGACAAGTCGGTCATGTTTGCATTAACGGTTTCTGCTAGGATGTTCTTGATTTCCCTGTTAGAAACTTCAACCTGACCACTCGACTGAGGATGATAAGGTGTGGCCACCTTGTGCTTTATGCCATACTTTTGAAGTAGCTCGGTGAAAGCCTTGTTGCAGAAATGAGACACACCATCACGAAGGATGGTGCGGAGAGTACCAAACTATGTGAATATGTTTTTGCTTAAAAATACGTTCACACTCCTTGCCTCATTGTTGGGAAATGCGATTGACTCGACCCACTTGGATACATAGTCCAATGACACTAGGATATATTTCATGCCATAAGAACTCACATAGGAACCCATGAAATCGATCCCCCACACGTCGAAGATTTCAACCTCCATTACAAAATTCATAGTCATCTCATGCATTTTAGAAAGTGATCCTTGCCTTTGACATTGATCACAAGATTTGACCATTTTATTTGCGTCATGGTAGATTGATGGCCAATAGTGTCCACATTCAAGCACCTTTGCCACCGTCTGGTTTCCTCCGTGATGACCCCCAACCGGTGAGTCATAGCATTCCTTGAGAATTGGCATTACCTCATCTTCTGGAACATACCTCCGAGTGATATTGTCGGTGCAAATACGAAACAAGAAAGGCTCCTCCCAATAGTATTGCCTACATTCCCGCAAGAACTATTTATTTTGATATGTTTCCAATCCATCGGGGAAAAGTTCGCTAACCAAGTAGTTAGCAATATTAGCATACCAAGGAGCGAATGTGCCGGACAAGGAAAATATGTGCTCATCTGAAAAAATATCATTGATTTCAAAGTTCTCTTTTGGCCTCCCTTCTTCTTCAAGCCTGGATAGATGGTCCGCAACTTGATTTTCTGTTCTTTTCGATCCTTGAATTCAAAGTCAAACTCTTCAAATAAGAGGACCCACCAAATCAATCTTTGCTTAGAATCCTTCTTCGCCATAAGATAGCGAAGAGCAACATGATCAGTGTAGACTATCACCTTGGATCCCAACAAATAGGCCCGAAATTTCTCAAAAGCATGGACAATGGCAAGTATTTCTTGCTCGATCATAGTATAATTCACTTGAGTACCATTGAGTGTATTGCTTGCATAGTAGACAGAATGAAGGACTTTGTTATGCCATTGACCAAGCACCGCCCCAATAGCTACACCACTGGCGTCACACATGAGTTCAAATGGAAGGGATAAATCCGGTGTGACAAAATAAGGTTCCGTGGTGAGCTTCTCTTTCAATTCCTCAAACGCCATGAGACACTTCTCATCAAATAAAAACTTGGAATCTTTTTCAAGGAGCTTTCACATGGGATTTGCAATTTTGGAGAAGTCCTTGATAAAATGGCTATAGAAGCCGGCGTTCCCCAACAAACTTCGGACACCTTTTACTGAAGTGGGTGGATGAAGCTTGGAAATGATTTCAATCTTTCCCGGTCAACCTCCATACCTTGTTTAGAAATTTTGTGGCCCAAGACAATTCCCTCATCCACCATGAATTGACATTTCTCCCAGTTTAGCACAAGGTTTTTTTCTTCACACCTTTGGAGCACTTGTCTAAGGTTGTTAAGACAATGCTCAAAGGAATCACCCACTACCGAGAAGTCATTGATAAACACCTCTAAGAAATCTTCCACCATGTCCGAGAAAATTGACATCATGCACCATTGGAAAGTAGCCATAGCATTGCATATCCCAAATGGCATCCGACTAAAGGAAAATGTCCCATATGTACATGTGAAAGTTGTCTTCTCTTGATCTTCCAATGAAATGTTGACTTGGTTATAGCCATAATATCCATCCAAGAAGCAATAGAATGACCTTCCCGCTAGCCGATCAAACATTTGATCAATAAAAGGCATAGGGAAATGGTCTTTTCAAGTGGCACTGTTGAGCTTCCGGTAGTCAATGCAAACTCTCCATCTGGTCACAATCCTTGTTGGGATGAGTTAGTTTTTCTCATTTTGGATCATGGTCATGCCTCCTTTCTTCGGCACACATTGCACCGGGTTCACCCAAGAACTATCGGCGATGGGGTAGACTCCCGCATCATCTAACCACTTGATAATTTCCTTCTTCACCATCTCTTGCATGGATGGGTTTCATCTTCTTTGGTGCTCCACACTAGGCTTGCTTCCTTGCTCCAATTGTATTTTGTACTCACAAACTCCGGTAGGAATCCCTCGGATGTCCGCTATTGTCCACCCAATGGCTTGTCGATGTTCCCTTAGGACATTCAATAAATGACTTACCTACACATCATTTAACAACGAAGAAATGATCATAGGTAAAGTATCATTGGAGCCAAGAAATTTATACCTCAAATGTGGTGGAAGTGGCTTGAGTTCAAGTTGTGGCGGCTCAATAATTGAAAGCTTTGCAGGGGGAGGGGGTTACTCTATTCTCTAAGTCTAGAGGGATATTTTTTGGTGCATAAGTGTAGGACCCACGTCCTTCTAGTGCGTTCACCGCTTCCATGCACTCCTCTATTTCTTCACCATTAAAATTCACTAATATCGCTACCAAGGCCTCACCTAGGCACTCTTCTTCCATGTTCATATCACTTGCATCCTCTACCTCATAAATAACATCAATGACTGAGATTCCTTCATATGCATGTGGCAACTTCATATCCTTACTTTCTTGAAAGGTGACCTCTTCATCATTAACTCAGAACTTGATCTCATTTCGTTCTGAATACGTAAGTGCTCTTCCGGTAGCAAGGAATGGTCTCCCCATTATGATAGGAATTTCTTTATCAACGGCACAATCAAGGATTAAAAAATCAGCCGGAAGGAGGAACTTGCCCACTTTCACTAGGACATCATCAACAATTCCCACTGGTCTTTTGATTGAACGATCGGCTATTTGCAATCTATGCTTGTAGGTCTCTTCAAGCATAACCCCTCTTTCTTTTAAATAGCAAGAGATATCAAGTTAATACTATCCCCTTTTTCATAAAGAGCCCTTGCAAAATCTCGCAAGCCAATAGTACATGGGATGGTGAGTACTCCCGAGTCTTCTTTCTTTTTGACGGTTGCTGCAATAATGGAACTAACCTGATGAGTCACACTCACCACTTAATTCTTGGTGTATCTTTTCTTGGTTATCAAGTCCTTTAAGTATTTAGAAAATCTCAGCATCTCTTGGAAGACATCCAAAAATGGTATGTCCACCGACAATTTCTTTAGAATGTCATAAAACTTCTCGAACTTGCTAACATCCACCCTCCTAACAAGTCTTTGAGGAAATAGAGGGGTAGGTCGAGGAATTGGTGCTAGATATTTAAGGGTCTCTTTCACCTTTTCTTTAACCTTATCATGGTGTGCTTCTTGAACTTTCACTTCTTTTGGGAGCTTTTCAACTTCAATAACAATCGGCACTTCGACTTGTGCCTCACCCTCTTACTCAAGATCATCTACTCCAACCACTTGTTCATTTTCTCCTTGAAGTACCTTCCCGCTTCGTGTGATGATTGCCATGCAATGAGAAGTTGGACCACTCTCACTACCTTTAGGGTTGGCAATTGTGTCACTTGGGAGTGTGCCCTTTAGCTTGGGATTTTGCTCTCTTGATAAATCTCGCATTTGCATTTTAAGCTTTTGTATGGAAGCGGTGTGTGACCCCAAAAGTTTGGCCATGTTTTTCATTGTAGTGTCTCCTTTTTCTTGATTTTTCAAAATTCTTTCAAGCATGCCCTCCAACTTTAACTCACTTGAAGAACCTTCCTTATACTGCGAGGAGTTAGAGTATTGCTCCTTTGGTGGAACATAGGGGTTTGAACTTTGGTTTGCATAGTTGTTGTTGCTCCAATTACCTTGACTTGACCCACCTTGATCATTGCGCCACTGTTGATGGCCTTGCCCTTGCGGGTTTGGTCTCCATTGATTTTGTTAGCAATAACCACCTTGAGAATTATGGACATAGTTTGCTTCCTCGCACTCTTGATTTACCATGGGTTGCCTGTCTTCCACAACATTTACTTTCTTTGTCTGACTTTATGTAAACATCTTGGTTAACACATTAATGTTGGTGGCAAGCCCAACAATCACTTGGTCTCTCTCTTGGTTGTCTTTAATCATGTTGGTTAGAGAAGGAGTATCGTATGCAATTCCACCCGTGGTATCTTCCGAGTGCCAATCTTGGTTGTGATCGACCATCTTGTCTAGAATCTGTGTAATCCTTGGGAATGTTTTGTCCATGAAAGTTCCATCTTCCGCATTTTTAGATATGGATTGGTTTAATAGATCCAAACCCATGAAAAATTTCTCCAACAAGATTGTATCCTAAAAACCATGATTCGGTGACCTCATTAAGTATAGCTTCAAAAACGGTCACATGCCTCATGTAAGCATTCTCCTGGTAGTTGTTTGAAGAAGAAGATTTTATTTTTGAGCTCGGATTTCTTGCTTTGTGGGAACCATTTGGCTAAGAAAGCACGGACGAGTTCAGTCCAAGAGTGTATAGAATGAGGAGGTAGATTTTGAATCCATTTTCTCGCCTCTCCAGCTAATGAGTACTTGAATACCCGCAGTCTCATGGCATTATCTCTCACATTGTTGTGCTTATGCATTGCACACACACACCCAGGAAGTTTCTAAGGTGTTGCGTCATCATCAGTAGAGTTTCTGAATAATCCTTCTACCTTGAGCATTAGGATTAGACCATGTTCTACCTTGAAGGTAGAAGCAACAACTCGCGGAGGGACAATTGCGTTGATATCCTCAATATATTCCTCAATATCCGCAAAGGGATTCTGTTCTTACTCATAATCGGCCATGTTTACCTACCACACCAAGCAAAGAAAACAAAGTGTGATGGAATAGAAAAGATGTAAAGTGAAGTGCACGCTAATTAGTAATTTCAAAACCATATTCCCCGGTAACGGTGCCAAAATTTGTTACGCTCAAATTATATAATAAATAGTGTAAAGCGGTTGATGTCAAATATAATAACCCAACTAGATTGGGATCAAATCGCATAGGGAATAGTTGTGAAAAGATTACTTGAGTAGTGTGAAACTTGACTTAAATCGTAATTCTATTTTGTTAGGTAAAAAGATTGTTGTAATTGAGTGAAATGAAGATAAGTATAATTTTTTAAGATTGTAATGAATTTGGTTAAAGAAACCAAGGTTGTGTCCCATTCAATAAAATGTAATGATATCGGTGTTAATATGATATATTTCTAATGGGAGGTCATTTGATATGTAAATGATTTCAAAATGACTACCCTATATTGTCCAATAGTTGGATAGTATTTCCTCTTTATGATTTTTCCAAATATAAAAGAGTTGCAATTAAGAATAATCAATTTATGCCAAATAGAATCCACTTATTCCCAAGTGATTCTATTAAACAAGGTTTAAAGCCTTGAGTTTTTGATATTCACTTCTACCAAACCCTAACCCTCTTTTCCAAGTAAAGAAAGAGTAAAATGGCACTTGTTAATGTTTGAAACCACCAACACCAAATGAAGAATGAGAAATAAATAAATATCAACCAATGATTATATATATTCAATAGTAAACACCCATTAACATTACACCCGTTTAGGGGCCACAATCTTAGTATTTAAAACTAGCCACTCATATTAAAATACAAACATAGGATAATATTTAAAGTCATAATGTTACAAAAGTGCAAGAATATTTCTTCTAAAGCTTCCAAAAGAATGAATATCAATGCCTTTAATTTTAGTTTTTTTTGCAGACAAGGTGACCCACAAAAACTCTAATAAATCTATTCATAGTGAGCTAAAATTCGGAGCAAAATTTGGACAAAAATGACCCTGCAGAGCAGTTATGCGACCGCATACTGGTCGCAGATCATGTATGCAGTCCGCATAACTTCGAATCCATTGCATAATCCCAAATATGTTAACCCAATTCTTGGTCGCATGTCAGTTATGCGGTCCACATCACCATTATGATGTCACGCCCCAAAATCGAGGGACACGACCGGCGCTCAACCGGGTGACCCTAGTCAAGCGGACCTGGATTTTGCTCACCTATCCCACGTACTACCCTGTGATATCTATATACATTACTCATGTGAACTAGAAATTAAGACTTAAGCATAAACTTACGACTTGATTTCATTTCTTCCTTTTCATCAAAACCAACATATGATCCAAATTCTTACAAATTACATACAACATTTACAACGTGGACCACGATTCCGAACCGTACACCTACTATAAAAAATACACATGTACATTACCCACATTGTGTCTACAAAGCCTCTACGAATACAAAAGATTTATTTAATACTTGCCGGTAACAAGGCCCCGGCTATACCTTACACTATACAAAACTCAAAATAAGGCGACATGAGCCACATGTGGCCCCGAGAGGGAGTGGGGCTCACCAGAACAGCTGACGGAAAAGAGAGGAGGCACTACTGACGGTGGGCTGAATTACCTGCTGTAGAACCACCTACATTCATATAAGAAAATGTAGCGCCCCCGGCAAAAAGGACGTTAGTACTGTGGAATAGTACTAGTACGTATGAAAAACTTTATCCCAAGTACAATCAAACAATACACAGATAAGATACAGTGATAGAACCAACAATCAACGCACGTGGAAAGAAATAACCAAAATCAACAAGTTTCACAATCTCTCCTTTTCCCTTTCAACATCACCATATTCAAGAGTTTCATAGATTTTCATTTAAATAGTGATAATGATCACATTCTATCCTTATTACCTCGGCCATCCTTATTACCTCAGCCACCCTTATCACCACAACCCATCATCCTTATTACTTCGTGTTGCGGCGCGCAACCCGATACCACCTGACAATCATATTTCGTAACAACAACCACAAACCATTAAATCACAAGAGTTCTTCATTTTAAGGAACACAAGTTCATATCAACAATTCGCTTTTTGAGCTCAAGACACAATTACTCTCACCAAGCAGTAATTGATGTACATAGTGTTGCCATAGTCGTTCAACTTATTTACATCATTTCACAATACCCTTTTCATTACTTACCACTCACGGGTTTTAGCCATCATATACATTCCCACACTTGGGCACATTAACATTCTTTCATTCCTTAAAACATACTTTCGTATCGATACCCTCGAGCATTTACGAGCTTTGCACATAATAAGATAGGCACATCAAAACACTTTTCACAATCTCATATAGCACGGTAGTATAGCAATCAACTAGGACAATCAGAGAATAGAATCTTACGTCTCAACACATTTGAACAATCAATTCATATATTTTCAAACAAGGTACACATACCGTATGCTCGGACCAAACAAGAGGATTCTTCAAAGGTTAAGGTTAGACATGAATACCTGGGGTCGAAATTCCTTTTTTTAACTTTTACTCACAAATCGCCGAACCGACTAGTACCGTCAATCTAGTTCACAATTAAATATATTCAACTCAGAATTGGAAATCATGCATACAATTCGAACTATTTTAAGCATTTTATCGAATGCTAGGCGACCCTATTAGATTACCACCCCTTCTTTGTGAATTTTACCCCAACCCTCTTCCCTTTTTGCTAGATTAAGAAGTTTTACTCACATGCATGCATGGGTTTGACCACTATTTTCAATAACCATCCTATGTGTTTTATTCTTAATTAAAATCTGAGAACTTTGGGGGAAAATGGGGTGAAGACTTACCTCTTTGAGTGAAGAAGATAACACTAACTCGATAGATTTCGGGCTTGAGCGACTTTGAAGAATCAATTTTTTTTATGAAGTAGAACTTTCTCTCTCAAGAATGCCTCTCTCCCTTCTCTCTATTTTGCTCAGAAATTAGTTAAAATGAAGGGGAGTAGTGTTTTAATGAACTGGCGTCGGGTTTTAAAATAATAAAAATAGAGGTCCGAAACCGGAATGCTGTCATGAATGCGATCGCATTCTTGACATGCGGTCCGCAGAATGGCCCTCAAGATGGGCCAACATTCAAAACATACTATGCAGGTAAGCAACCCATATGCGGTCCGCATGCACGTTATGCGATTGCATAGTGCGTCGCATAACCTCCCTCACCAAAATCAATGGGAAAGAATGCGATAACCATGCAGTCCGCATAACCAACATGCGATCACATTTTGGACCGCATAGTTATCCTCATGGGCAGTGATTCTGCCCAGGTATGCGACCATCATGCGGTCTGCATGCACGTTATGCAATCGCATAGTGCGTCGCATAATTCCCATGTCTCTGGAAAATTCATCTTTCATGTTCTGGGGTAATTTTTACTGAAAAACACGTCTATTTTAAGAATTTCTACAGTTATAACTACTTGGGGACTTATTCAGGTATTATTTTAAACAATAAATTTTCGGGTCTCTACATCCTACCCCACTTAAAATCATTCGTCTTTGAATGAGGATTTTTGGAAATAATTTTGTTTTCAAAACATGATATGCAGCTTCCAGATTTTCACTAACCCCAATATTTTCAGAAAATTTCGCCAAAGTTTCCTTTGTAATTAGGCCTATCTACCTGACAGAGATCCCCCGAAACACATTTCCAAGCATCATTACACAATTTTTGGTTATTGAATAACTAGCACGCAAAATTTTTACCTCAACAAATTGTATATATTCAATCACTCTAACAACTACACATAGCTCTTTCTTCTTATACCACAAATTTGCACATGATTCACATTCTTGCACATAACTTGGTCATTTTAATGAGTCCCATACAACCCAATCTCCTCAATACACCATATTCATTTCAATTAATCATTACCAACCTACACTACTATTAATCATTTGCCTAACACATAAATTCCAAAAAACATTCATTTACCTCAAGGGTTGCACACTACCCAAATAGTAACAGCGGGTTAAGGCAATTAGGGGAAGATGGGGTTCTTTTGCACAAAACTGAACATAAAATATAATTTGCTTAGAGATGACAATTCGAACGATCACTACTAGACTTATTCAAACAAATGGGGATATTTTTCTTTCATCTCATTTTCTGCTTCCCACGTGGTTTCCTCAACGTGCTGACTTCGCCACAATACTTTAACTGAAGCAATTTCTTTGTTCCTCAATCTACGGACTTGTCTATCAAGAATAGCAATCGGAACCTCTTCATACGATAATTCTTCATTAACCTCAATAGTCTCAACTGGCACGATGGATGATGGATCTCCAACCACTTTCTTCAACATAGACACATGGAACACCGGGTGCACTAATGACAATTCAGGGTGTAATTCCAACCTATAAGACATTTGTCCTATCCTTTGAGCAATCGGATATGGTCCAACGTACCTTGGGCTCAATTTCCCTTTCTTCCCAAACGGCATCACTCCCTTCATGGGAGATACCTTCAAGAATACCCAATCATCTACTTGGAATTCCAATTCTCTTCGACGAACGTCCGCATAGGATTTTTGACGGCTCTGAGCAGTTTTCATCCTCTCTTGAATGACTGTGAATTTTTCCAACTGGTGCACAAGATCTGGCCCTAACAATTCTGCTTCACCAACCTCAAACCACCCAATCGGAGATCTACACCTTCTTCCGTACAATGCCTCAAATGGGGCCATCTGAATAATAGCGTGAAAGCTGTTATTGTAAGCAAACGCGATAAGCGGTAAATGATCATCCCAACTACCCTTGAAGTCTAACACACAAGCCCGTAACATATCTTCAAGCGTCTGAATAGTCCGCTCTGACTGACCATCAGTCTGCGTATGGAAAGTTGTGCTGAGATTTACCTGCGTACCCAAGCCTTGCTGAAATTTCCTCCAAAAATTAGTCGTGAACTGGGCTCCTCGTTCCGAGATAATAGAAACTGGAGTGCCATGAATCCTGACTATTTCCTTGATATACAACTGAGCGTACTATTCTGTAGTATCGGTGGACTTGACTGGTAATAAGTGAGCTAATTTTGTAAGCCAATCCACAATCACCCAAATCGAGTCGAACTTGCGCTGAGTGCGAGGTAACCCTACCACTAAATCCATGTTGATCATTTCCCATTTCCACATTGGAATTTCCATAAGCTGAGTTAACCCACCGGGCCTCTTATGCTCAGTCTTCACCTTCTGTCAATTCGGACATTTAGATACAAAGTCTGCCACACCTCTCTTCATACCGCTCCACCAATAAACCTCTCGGAGATCATGATACATCTTCGTAGAGCCTGGGTGCATGGAATACCTTGAATTGTGAGCTTCCTCCATTGCCCTCTCCCGAAGATTATCCACATCAGGAACACATAGCCTTCCCTGTCACCATAAAACACCATCATCTATACCGAGTGAAAATGCCGAAATCTTGTCATTCAAAACTGCCTCCTTCAACTGCGCCAATGTTGGATCCATACACTACTTTTCCTTGACTTCCGCTACAAGTGATGATTCTGCCCCATTATGCACAATAATATTTCCCTCATCTGAGTTCGAGAGACAGACCCCCAGACTGGCTAATTGATAAATCTCCCGAGCTATAGGCCTCTGATCCACTTTCAAATGAGCCAAACTACCCATAGACTTCCGACTGAGAGCGTCGGCCACCACATTCGCCTTCCCTGGATGGTAAAAAATGTTCATATCATAATACTTAAGCAATTCTAACCATCATCGATGCCTTAAATTCAACTCCTTCAGCTTGAAAAAATAATGGAGACTCTTGTGGTCTGAGAACACGTCCACATGGACCCCATACAAATAATGCCGCTAGATTTTTAATGTAAACACAACTGCCGCGAGTTCTAAATCATGCGTCAGATAATTCTTCTCGTGATTCTTGACTTTCCTCGAAGCATAGGCTATAACCTTCCCGTGTTGCATCAACACATCCCAAACCAACCCTTGAAGCATCGCAATAAACCAAAAATCCCTCCGTGCCTTCTGGCTGTGACGACCAGGCCGGTTGTCTTAAGAATTTACACCCCGATCCCCTATTAACTATTTTCCCCAAGTTTGGGATGTGTGTGCAAAATTTGAGGTCAGTCGGATAAGTTTAGACGTGTTTCAGCGTCGGATGTGAATATTAGAATTTTCCTAAGTTCCTAGGCTTGAATCTTTGCATAATCGATGATTTTGATGTTATGAGACGTGTTTTTAAGGCTCGACCTAGTTCAAATAAGGTGTTAAGGTTGGTTGGTGGTTTTGGTTGAGGTCCCGGGGGCCTCGGGGTTGTTTCGGATACTTAGCGGTTGAAGTTTGGAAAATTGTTGCTGCTGAACCAGGCACCTTCTGGTGTCTTCGCACCTGCGAAGGTTTGGTTACTATTCGTTGTTTTGAGACCAGTGCAGATTTATTGTTACTCGATATGGTGGATTTTGATATTATCTTGGGCATGGTCTGGTTGTCGCCCAATTATGCTATTCTTGATTGTCACGCCAAAGCCGTGATGCTGGCTATGCTAGGTGTTCCGCGTGTTGAGTGGAGTGGTACTTTATATCACACTCCCAGTAGAGTTATCTCTTTTCTTAGAGCTCAGTGTATGGTTGAGAAGAGGTGTGCCGCGTATTTGGCTTATGTGAGAGATGTCAGTGTTGATACCCCTTTCAGTTGATTCAGTTCCAGTAGTACGGGATTATCCCGATGTGTTTCCAGCTGATCTTCCGGGCATGCCGCCCGATAGAGACATTGATTTTGGCATTGATTTGTTGCTGGGCACTCAGCCCATTTCCATTCCTCCTTACCGTAAGGCTCCTCCTGAGTTGAAGGATCAATTACAAGAATTGCTTGATAAGGGTTTTATTCGACCCAGTGTTTCACCTTGGGGTGCTCCCGTGTTATTTGTGAAAAAGAAAGATGGTTCTATGCGCATGTGTATTGATTATCGCCAGTTGAACAGGGTTACAGTGAAGAACCGTTATCCCTTGCCTCGTATTGATGATCTATTTGACTAGCTTCAGGACGCACATGTATTTTCTATGATTGATTTGCGCTCAGGTTACCATCAGTTGAAGATTCGGGATCCGGATATCCCGAAGACTGCTTTCAGGACCCGGTATGGTCATTACGAGTTTCTAGTTATGTCATTCGGGCTGACTAATGCCCCCGCAAAATTTATGTATTTGATGCACAGTGTGTTCAGGCCATATCTCTACTCGTTCGTCATTGGTTTCATAGATGATATTATTGTTTACTCCCGGAGTCGAGAAGATCATGAGCAGCACATGAGGACAGTGCTTCAGACCTTGAGAGAGAAGGAGTTGTATGCAAAGTTCTCAAAATGTGAGTTTTGGGTGAGTTATGTGGCATTCTTAGGCCACGTGGTATCGAGTGAGGGAATTCGAGTGGATCCGAAGATGGTAGAGGCCGTACAGATTTGGCCCAGGGCATCCTCAGATATAGAGATTCGTAGTTTCCTTGGCTTGGCGGGTTACTACCGCCGTTTTGTGGAGGGATTTTCATCGATTGCAGCCCCTATGACTAGGTTGACCCAGAAGGGTGTTCCCTTTCAGTGGACAGAGGAGTATGAGGCAAGCTTTCAGAAGCTCAAGACAGCTTTGACTACAGCCCCAATCTTGATATTGCCTACTGGTTCGGGGTCTTATACAGTTTATTGTGATGCCTCGCGGGTTGGCCTTGGAGCGGTGTTGATGCAGGATGGTAGGGTGATTGCCTACGCGTCCAGACAATTGAAGATACATGAGAAGAATTACCATGTCCATGAACTTGAGTTAGTTGCCATTGTTCATTCCTTGAAGATCTGGCATCATTATTTGTACGGTGTGCCTTGTGAGATTTATACTGACCACCGGAGTTTGCAGCACATATTCAGGCAGAAGGATCTAAATTTGCGCCAGCGTAGATGGTTAGAGTTGCTAAAGGACTATGACATCACTATTTTATACCACCCGGGGAAGGCCAATGTGGTGGCCGATGCCTTGAGTCACCGGGCGGAGAGTTTGGGGAGTTTGGCATACCTTCCTGCAGTGGAGAGGCCTCTAGCCTTAGATGTTCCATCCTTAGCTAGTCAGTTCGTGAGATTGGATCTTTCTGAGCCTTGCCGGGTATTGGCTTGTGTGGTTTCTCGGTATTCCTTATTCGATCGTATCAGGGAGAGGTAGTATGATGATCCTCATTTACTTGTCCTCAGGGACACGGTCTAGCACGGTGATGCCAGAGATGTGACCATTGGAGATGACGGGGTATCGAGGATATAGGGCCGGATTTGTGTGCCCAATGTTGGTGGGCTTTGGGAGTTGATTTTAGAAGAGGCCCATAGTTCGCGGTATTCCATCCATCCGGGTACTGCGATGATATATCAGTATTTGAGGAAGCACTATTGGTGGCGAAGAATGAAGAATCATATCGCAGAGTTTGTAGCCAAGTGCCTCAGCTGTCAGCAGGTCAAATGTGAGCATCAGAGACCGGGAGGGTTACTTCAGCAGATTGAACTTCTAGAGTGGAAGTGGGAGCGGATCACCATGGACTTTGTGATTGGACTTCCTCGGACTTTAAGGAAGCATGATGCTATTTGGGTGATTGTGGATTGGCTCATTCCGGTACTGACTATTTATTCATCAGAGCGGTTGGCAGAGATCTATATTCGGGAGATCGTTCGTCTGCATGGTATTCCAGTTTCTAGTATTTCAGAAAGAGGTACTCAGTCCACCTCACGGTTCTGGAGAGCCATTCAGAAGGAGTTAGGTACCAGGGTGGAGTTGAGCACCGCATTTCACCCCCAGACGGACGGACAGTCCGAGCGCACTATTCAAATTCTCGAGGATATGCTTCGTGCGTGTGTGATTGATCTTGGAGGGTCTTGGTATCATTTCTTGTTATTGGCGGAGTTTTCTTACAACAACAGTTATCAATCCAGCATTCAGATGGCGCCGTATGAGGCTTTATATGGTAGGAGGTGCTGATGGGTTGGTTCGAGCTCGGTGAGGCCAGGCTATTGGGCTTAGAGTTGGTGCAGGATGCATTGGAGAAGGTCAAGGTGATTCAGGATAGACTCCGTACAGCCCAGTCCAGACAGAAGAGTTACGCGGACCGAAAGGTTCGGGATGTTTCATATATGGTCAGAGAGCGGGTTCTGCTTCGGGTTTCGCCTATGAAGGGCGTAATGAGATTTGGGAAGAAAGGGAAGTTGAGTCAAAGGTTTATTGGCCCTTTTGAGATATTGGGGCGTGTTGGGGAGGTTGCTTATGAGCTTGCCTTACCTCCCAACTTGGAAGGAGTTCATCCAGTATTTCATGTTTCGATGCTCCAGAGGTATCACGATGACCCGTCTCATGTCTTGGATTTCAGCTCAGTCCATTTGGACAAGGATCTATCATATGTTGAGGAGCCTGTAGCTATATTGGACAGGCAGGTCAGAAAGCTCAGGTCGAAGAACATTGCTTCGGTAAAGGTTCAGTGGCGGATCAGCCGGCCGAGGAGGCAACCTGGGAGACCGAGCAGGATATGCGCAGCAGTTACCCTCATATTTTCACTACTTCAGGTATGTCTTTATGATCGTTCGAGGACGAACGAATTTTTAAGTGTAGGAGGATGTGATGACCCGACCGGTCGTCTTAAGAATTTACGCCCCGATCCCCTGTTAACTGTTTTCCCCAAGTCTGTTTCTACTTAATTGAATTGTCGGGACGTTCAGTTTCAGTTTCAGAGAATTTTGGTACATTTAGTCCCTAAAGGAGATCTTAAGTGTTGGAAAGTTGCCCGTAGTCGGAGAAGTGTGAAGACGGCCTCGGAATGGAAATCCTTAGCTCTGTTAGGTGATTTCGGGGTCGGGAGCGTGTTCGGAATGTATTTTGGAAGTCCGTAGCTCATTTAGGCTTGAAATGCCGAAGTTAAAATTTTTGGAGTTTCTAGTACGATAGTAAATTTTGATCCGGGGGTCGGAATGGAGTTCCGGAAGTTGCAGTAGTTCCGTCATGTCATTTGGGATGTGTGTGTAAAATTTGAGGTCAGTCGGATAAGTTTAGACGGGTTTCAGCATCGGATGTGAATTCTAGAATTTTCCTAAGTTCCTAGGCTTGAATCTTTGCATAATCGATGATTTTGATGTTATGAGAAGTGTGTTTAAGGCTCGACCTAGTTCAACTAAGGTGTTGAGGTTGGTTGGTGTTTTTGGTTGAGGTTTTGGGGGCCTCGGGGTTGTTTCGGATCCTTAGCGGGTGAAGTTTGGGAAATTGTTGTTGCTGACCAGGCACCTTCTGGTGTCTTCGCACCTCTGAAGGTTTTTACGCAGGTGCGGCCTCGCAGGCGCGATGGCCTTGATCGCAGGTGCGATAGGGGAGGGCTAGTGGTCGCAGGTGCGGGACCGAAGGCGCGACCAAAGGACTGCAGGTGCGGCCCAGTGCATTTTAAGTGACTTATGCGCCTACGATGCTTTTTCCGCAGGTGCGGTGATCGAGTCCGCAGGTGCGGATTGCCTGGGTATTTTATTCCAAAAATCTGAGAGTTTTGTTTATAATTCCAAAAATCGTGTGAGGGCTTAAAGATTGGTGATTTTCTGTGGATTTTGAAGAGAAGGATCATAGGTAACATTTCCTAATCCTAATTCATTGTTAGACCATTAATTTCCGTTGTTTTCTTTAGTTTAATTATCAAAAATGGGGGGAAAACCATAGGAAGGGATGAGATTTTCCCAAATCTGAAATTCTTTAAAATTGTGGGGTTTTTGGCATCGGATTTCGATTGTTTCTGGTTAAATGAGTTCTTGAGTGAATGGGTGTCCGGAAAATATAACTTTTACCTGATTCCGATTCGTGGTCCCGAGGGGCGTTTTGTTCATTTTACATATTTTGCGCCTTAGCTTGAATTGAATAGTATAATTAGTTGCATGAGATGTTATTTACGATATGTAATTGAATTGTATAGATTTGGGTCATTTGGAGTCGGATACTCGTGGCAAACGTATGGTTTCAAGTTGATATTGAGCCGATTCGAGGTAAGTGGCTTGTCTAACCTTGTGTGGGGGACCTTTCCCCTTAGGATGTGATATTTGGTAATTGAATGCCTTAGGTGTGTGAGGTGACGAGCGCGTACTTGTGCAAATTGTTGAAAATCCGATTTTACTTTAAATATTTAGACTGAGTTTCTTTCTTACCTCCTTTATTCTTCGTGCAGTTATAGCCTATGTTAGTTTAGAAAAGCATGCCTAGTTGACTTAAATTGCCTATTTGCTTAAGTTGCTTTAATTGTACTACGTAAAGCATGTTGGGCTAGGACTACTTGTTGCCTTGTATTTTGCACCCTATTTCTGAATGTCTTCTCGTTGTGGCTGCGTATTTACTTTGGGACTACAGGACGGTATCTCGGGAGATCCTGCTGCATATTTACTTTGGGACTAAAGGACGGTATCCCAGGAGATCCCCCTGCACCTTGATAGTTGGACTACGGGACAGTATCCTGGGAGATCCACGGGATAGTTGAGAAAATGACTACGGGACGGTATCCCGGGAGATCCTTCGGATATACATATGATGGAATACGGGCTAGTATCCCAGGAGATCCACTGGACAGTTGAGAAAAGGACTACGGTACGGTATCCGGGGAGATCCTTCGGATATACATATGATGGACTACGGGCCAGTATCTCGAGAGATCCACTAGACAGTTGAGAAAAGGACTACAGGATGGTATCCTGGGATATCCTCATTGTTACCATTGTTATTATGTTGTACATATTATGTGTTTACTCTGTTCTTGTGTTTTTGTTATTGCCTTGTTTGACCTGTCTTATTTCATTGATGTACTCATTATTATCGCCTGTTTTCATACTATAAATTCCTATTATATTGTTTGACCTCGGTAGGGCCCTGACCTTCCTCGTCACAACCCGACCGAGGTTATGCTTGGCACTGACTGAGTACCGCTGTAGTGTACTCATGCCCTTTCCTGCGCATGTTTTTCATGTGCATATCCAGGTACCTCCACTCAAGCGCACTATACCCAAGGTTGAGAGATGCAACAGAGACTTCAAGGTATATCTTCCGCGTCCGCAGACCAGTAGTCTCTATCTTATTCCAGCTTGTTGTGAAAAGTTTATCCGTCTTTACAGTTGTATAGATATTCTGGAGTTAGAGCAGTGTATTATATTCTGTTAGCCTGTGGTTCCCCTGAGTTTCCGGGTTTTGGGGTGATGATGTAGACTTTCGTGTTATTTTGGGTTGTATATGCCAAGTGGCATTTATATACAGTCTTCCGTTTAGATTGTTCATCTTTCTTTTACTTAATTAATTCCGCAAGTTACGTCGATATTCCGCATTGCTAGGCTTACCTAGTTATAGGAACTAGGTGCCATCACGCCATGTTCACGGAGCGCGAACTAGGGTCATGACACTGGCGAAGTTAACACTGGTGCCGAAGTCAATCTTGATTTCAACTCCTAAAAGCTCTGCTCACAAGCGTCGGGCAATATGAACTTAATTGCTTTCTGCGTCAATTTAGTCAATGGGGAGGCGAGGGTAGAGAATCCCTCCACAAACCTCCGATAATGCCCAGCTAGACCCAAGAAACTGCGAACCTCTGTCGGGGTCGTTGGTCTAGGCCAATCCTATATTGCTGCGATCTTCTGGGGATCAACCTTAATCCCTTCTCTAGAAACAACATGACCCAAAAATGCGACTGACTCCAGCCAAAATTCATATTTTGAAAACGTGGAATACAGTTGGTGCTGATGAAGAGTCTGCAAAGCTGCCCTGCGGTGATTAGCATGATCCTCTCGACTCCGCGAGTGGACAAGGATGTCATCAATAAAAACAACCACGAAGGAGTCAAGAAACGGTTTGAAAACCCGATTCATAAGACCCATGAAAATCGCTGGAGCATTGGTCAGTCCAAAGGACATTACCAAAAACTCAAAATGTACATAACGAGTTCTGAAGGCGGTCTTAGGAATATCCTGCTCTCTGATCTTCAATTAGTCATACCTAGACCGTAAATCAATTTTGGAGAAAAACTTCGCACATTGCAATTGGTCGAATAAATCATCTATCTGAGGCAATGGATAATTGTTTTTGATAGTGACTTTGTTGAGCTGTTGATAATCAATACACATCCGAAGCAACCCATCCTTCTTCCTGATGAAAAGAACCGGAGTGCCCCACGGTGACACACTCGGCCGAATGAACCCCTTCTCTAATAAGTCTTTTTACTGCTCCTTTAACTCTCTCAACTCTGCTGGCGCCATTATGTATGGTGGAATAGATATTGGCTGCGTATCTGGCAATACCTCAATCCCCAAATCGATCTCTCTATCTGGCGGAATCCCTGGAAGCTCGTCCAGAAATACTTCAAGAAACTCATTCACAACTGGGACGGACGAGTGGAAGACACTTCTGAAGAGGTGTCCGCAGCCCTGACCAAATGATAAACACACCCCTTTTTAATAATCTTCGAGGCCTTAAGGCAGGAAATAAACCTACCTTTTGGCACCACACCGTTCCCTTTCCACTCAATAACTGACTCATTAGGAAACTCTAGCCTCATAATTCTAGTTCGGTAGTCGAGTTTAGCAAAGCACGAGTAAAGCCAATCCATTCCCATGATAACATCAAAATCTACCATCCCAAGCTCGATAATATCGGCCGTGGTATCTCAATAACACACTGTGACAACACAATTCCTATAGATGCATCGACTGTAATGGAATCACCAACAGGAGTTGACACATAGAATGGCTAATGAAGTTGTTCGGGTTCTATCCCAAAACTTGAAGAAATAAATGGGGTAACATATGAAAAAGAGGACCCTGGATCAATAAGAGCATAAACACCAAGTGCTTGAACAGTCAGAATACCTGTAATAACATCTGGGGAAGCCTCCGCACTCTGGCGACCACTCAAAGCATAGAAGCGACTGGGTCCACCTCTACCTCATACTCCACCCCTAACTACACCACGCCCTACTGGAGCTTGAGGACGCACTGAAGATGCGGCGACTGAAGAAATGGACGGCTGAGCAAAACTACTACCCATGCCCTGACTTGGCACACAAAAATTCCGCTGAATATGACCTCTCTCCCCACACCCGTAGCATACCGGGATATCCAGGTAACAAGGCTTGGTATGGAACCTCCCACACTTGGGGCATGGAGCCCTCTTCTGTTGCTGGAACCTCCCTCTTGGATGATCAGGCTGATGGGGTCTCCTGTTGTATGATCCTGGCCCCCAGCGACTGCTTTGTTAATAATGGGGAACTGATGGCGGTGCACTGGATAAGGACTGAGCATAAGACTGGGATGGCCCTGATGGTCCTCTCCCCTGAACTGGTCTCCCTCCTCCAACTGAACTCCCCGAGTGGCCCGCTGACCGGAGCCTGCTACTACTCTCCATCTCCGACCTTATCTTCAATTTTCTAGCCTCCGTGGCTTGGGAAAATCCCAAGGCAGCTGTAGCAGCTTCATTCACAACCAAGGGACTGAGGCCGTGAACAAACCGTCGAACTCTGGCATCCATATCAATACTAACGGAGGAGCGTACTTGGACAACCTCACGAACTCCATGTGGTACTCCCACACACTCATATTACCCTGCTTGAGAATCTCAAACTCCGTAGCACGGGCTGCCGTAGTCTCGGCAAGAAAGAAGTTATCCATGAAAGCATCAACGAAACTCATCCCATCTCGCCGGAGGACTTCCCTCCCCATGGGAATTCTACCACATCTCGAACCACGAATACGCTGCTCTGCTCAGCCTGTAAGATGCTAACTCAACCCCCTCTGTTTCTGTAGCCTTCATAACCCGAAGCGTCTTGTACATCTCATCTAGAAAATACTGCGGATCGACCTCTGGATCAATACGTGAGAACTCTGTAGGGGCCAACCGCAGAAACTGGTTGACTCTGGAACCGGCGGAATCTCCCTGTCCGCTAGAGGGCGCATGGGCAGCATGAGATCTTTAGGCCTGAGAGGCAACTAACTGAGCCAACATATGAATACCTCCCTTGAGGTCCCCATTGGAAGTACCGGGACTTGAAGCTGGAACCGAATTCTAGCCACACATCAATACCCCACACTTAAACTCTTGCTCGTCCTCGAGCAATATCT
>ML338533.1:0-92646 GCA_005239505.1 Nicotiana paniculata
AATGCGCATAAAATGTAAGGTATATCACATGTTAAACTATGCAATTTAGTCTCGCATCACCTCCTCACTGAACTTCCGCATATGCGCCCAATATGCCGTATCTGCGACCTCGCAAGTGCGGAAAATAACCTCGCATCTGCGACCACTGCCCACTTCCTTCCATGCCGCGTATGTGATGCCATCCATGAACCCGCAGCCTCGCACCTGCGACAATGACCTTAGCAGGTGCGATCACACCAGTCCAGGTCTGCCCAGCCATGCCTTAAGCTCCAAATTTGATCAATTAACCATATGAAATCCACCCAAGCCCCCCTCCCCCCCCCCCCCCCCCCCCCCCCCCCCCCCCCCCCGGACCTCAAAAAATATACCAACAAGTTATAAAATATCATACGAACTTAGTCGAGGCCTCAAATGACATCAAACAACATCAAAAACACGAATCGCACCCTAATTCAAGCCTAGTGAACTTATGAACTTCTAACTTCTACATTCGATGTCAAAACCTATCAAACCAACTCCGATTGACCTCAAATTTTGCACACAATTCATAAATGACACAACAGACCTATTCCAACTTCCGGAACTAAAATTTGAGCCCGATAACCATAAAGTCAACTCTCGGTCAAACTTCTAATTTCCCAACTTTCGCCATTTCAAATCAGAATCACCTACGGACCTCCAAATCCATATCCGGACACACTCCTAAGTCCAAAAACACACTACGGAGCTATTGGAACCGTCAAAACTCTATTCTGGAGTCGTTTACATATAAGTCAACATCCGATCAACTCTTACAACTTAAGTTTCCAACTTTGGGATTAAGTGTCCAACTCATTTTGAAAGATACCCAGAACCAAACCAACTATCCCCGGTAAGTCACATATCAATAATTGAGCATAAAATAAGCAGTAAATAGAGGAACTGGACTACAACACTCAAAATGACCAGCCGGATCGTTACAGTAAGACAGAATAATAATGAAAGTAATGAAATTGAAACAACAAATAGCATATCAAAATTTGCTACACGGAACTAAGAAATTAGTGCAACACGAAGAAAACAAATAATAATACGCTAAGGAAACAACAACCAAAGACAAGTGCAACAATGGAGAAAATGCCAATAAGAGTCACTACCGAGGTACCGCTTCGTAGTCTCAAATCACAGAATAAGTCATAATCTTTACTTATATCACTGTGGGAGCCTTTACATTTAGTTTTGAAAATTATTTTCCTGAAATAGCATCTCGCATTTTAGCCCACCTTATCATACCACCCTTCTTAGTTTCCCTACTGGCCACGCGTATCAAGTCCACCTTATATCACCGCATGCGTTTCAACCCCCAAAACCTTATACCAATGATTGCGTATCAATATCACAATGTATCACAAATTGCACCTCAAGTACCCAATATCACAACTTGCCAAAAGAAATCAACAAATACAGCATTTTCACAATAAGGTTCCCACGGCTCGCCACAATGTATATGAAGTCTCCACAATAACAACAGAAAGTGAATAACTCAACAGAATGATATTGCATGACTTAACACTTTGCCTCAAATGGAATCGCGACCTTTGTAACTCAATTCCAATTTCAACAACAAGATATTTCGAGAATGAAAACTTCAAGTAAAGAGTACAACAGTTAAATAATGAATATGTAATAAAGGAAACAAGAACTTCAATTAAACATGTAGAGCAATTAGAAAATAAGGGATAATACGAGTAGAGCATGTGAAATTATACTAATGATGATGAAGATAATATATTAATACAACTCAAATAAGTCATGGAAGGAATCTACATTTATCCCGTGTACCCACTCGTCACCTTGCGTACACGGTTTCCACACATCACAATTATCACAAACAACACCAATCCAAAGGGGTAATTCTCCCACACAAAGTTAGGCAAGTCACTTACCTCAAATCACGCTAACTCAATTAACTAGTAGACATTTCCCTCGATTATCCAACTCCGAGCGGCTCAAATATAGCCAAACAACTTCATACTATAAATATAACTATAGGAAACTACTCCCTCCGTTTCAATTTATGTGATCCTATTTCCTTTTTAGTCCGTGCCAAAAATAATGACTCATTTCTTTGGAAAAAATTTACCTTTATGCAATAATTTATAGCCACACAAAATATATGTGCCTCATTTTACACCACAAGTTCAAAAGTCTACTCTCTTTTCTTAAACTCCATGTCTAGTCAAATGGGTTCACAAAAATGGAAACGGAGGGAGTAATTCGAACAATAAAATTACGATCTTCACTAAGAAATAAAATGTCAACTCAAAAAGCCAACCCGAGCCCACGTCTCGGAACCCAGCCAAAATTATAAAAATCTGAACACCCATTCGATAATGAGTCCAACCATACCAAAATTACTCAAATCCGACCTCAAATCGCCTTTCAAAACTCAAAGTATTAGCCTAGGAAGTTTCTAGCATTTTTCCCCAATTTTCCAACTCAAACCACTAATTAAATGATGAAATTAACAATATATTCATGTAAATTAACCAACACCTAGTTAGGATTCCTTACACCAATGATCTCTCTGAAAAACCCTCGAAAAATCATCTCCCACCGAGCTCTCTAAGTCCAAAGATGGATAATGAATCAAACCCTCGAAAATCCCTCTTTTCTGCCCAGCATAACCGCTTATGCGGCCTTTGTGTTGCTTTTGCAATGCCGCACCAACAAAAAAACCATCGCAGGTGCGGATCCCACTTAAGCTCAAGGGATTCCACTTCTGCGGATAAAATCTCGCACCTGCGATGCGCTCCTGTGGATAACTCTCTGCTTTTTCGACCCTAAGCTTGGCCAGCCACTTCCGCTTCTGCACTTTCTCACTCGCTTCTGCAAGTCCGGTTCTGCAAGACTCTGTCCGCATCTGCGGTCCCAGCTGGGCAGGCCACCATTCGCTTCTGTGATCAAGCCCTCGTATTTGCGAGTCCGCACCTGCATAGTGTGTATGTGTGATTGCTCCAGAACAGCCCAGCTTCAGCAGTGAGGTTAAGTCCAATTTGTTACGGATTCGATCAAAACACAGCTGAGGCCCCCGGGACCCCGTCTGAAAATAGTAACAAGTCCCAGAACACATAACAGACCTACTTGAGGCCAAAAATCACATCAAACAACATCGATTCTACAAATCGTAACCCAAATTCAAGTGTATGAACTATGAACTTTCGAATTCTAAAACCAATGTCGATTCGTACCAAACCAACTCCGATTGACTTCAAATTTTGCACACAAGTCATAAATGACATTACGGGCCTATTCCAACTTCCGAAATTGGGATGCGACCCCGATATCAATAAAGTAAACTCCGGGTTAAACTTTCAAATCTTCCAAACCTTAATCTTTCTAACTTTCGCCAATTCACGCGGAAACGACCCACAGACCTCCCAATCCACATCTGGACATTCTCCTAAGTTTAAAATAACCATACGGAGCTATTAGAACCATCAAAAATCCATTCCGGAGTCATCTATGCAGAAGTCAAACTACGGCAAACTCTTTCACCTTAAACCTCCAACTTAGGGACTATGTGTCCCATTGCACTCCGGAATTCACCCGAAACCAAAACCAAACACCCCGATAAGTTTCATAAACACAATATAAATAGCTTGAGAATCGGGGCTAAAATACTCAAAACGGCCGACTGGGTCGTTACATCCTCCCCCTCTTAAAACAAATGCCATCCTCGAACAAGTATAGAGACATACCTGAAGTGGTGAAAAAATGAGGATAAAGGCTACGCATATCATGTTCGTTCTCCCAAGTCGCCTCCTCGACTGGGTGACCCCTCTACTGAACCTTCACTGAAGCAATGTTCTTCGACCTCAACTTTCGGACCTGCCTGTCCAAGATGGCCACCGGCTCCTCAACATAAGACAAATCCTTGTCCAACTAGATTGAGTTGAAACCCAACACTTGAGACGGATCACCGTGATACTTCTGAGGCATAGAAACATGGAATACGGGATAAAGTGCAGCTAGACTAGGTGGTAGTTCAAGCTTGTATGCCACTTCTCCAATACTCTCAAGAATATCAAAAGGTCTAATATACCTAGGGCTCAACTTTCCCTTCTTCCCGAACCTCATAACACCCTTCATAGGCGAAACCCGGAGCAAGACCCAATCCCCAACCATGAATGCAACATTGTGAACCTTCCGAACTGCATAGCTCTTTTGTCTGGATTGGGCTGTGCAAAGCCGATCTTGAATCAATTAACCTTTTCCAAAGCATCCTGAACCAAGCCTGTACCCAATAGCCTAGCCTCACCTGGCTCAAACCAACCCATCGGAGACCGACACCGTCTCCTATTAAAGGCCTCATATGGAGCCATCTGAATGCTCGATTGGTAGTTGTTGTTGTAGGCAAACTCCACAAGGGGCAAGAATTGGTCCCAAGAACCCCCCAAACTCCATCACACACGCATGGAGCATATCCTCCAGTATCTGAATAGTGCATTCAGACTATCCGTCCATCTAAGGGTGAAATGTTGTACTCAACTCCACCCGTGTGCCTAACTCATGTTGTACGGAGCTCTAGAACCGCGATATAAACTGCGTACCCCGATCAAAGATGATGGATACCAGAAATGCCATGAAGCCTGAGAATTCGCGAATATAAACCTTCGCCAGCTGCATTGAGGAATAAGAGTTCATCACTAGAATGAAATGAGCCGACTTGGTCAACCTATCCAAAATCACCCATACTACATCGAACTTCCTCTGAGTCTGTGGGAGCCCAACAACAAAATCCATAGTAACCCGCTCCCACTTCCACTCAGGAATCTCTACCCTCTGAAGTAATACGCCTGGCCGCTGATGCTCATACTTCACCTGCTGACAATTTTGGCACCGAGCTACATACTCCATTATGTCTTTCTTCACTCATTGCCACCAATAGTGCTGCCCCAAGTCCTGATACATCTTGGAAGCACCTAGATGAATGGAGTACCGCAAACTGTGGGCCTCCTGAAGAATCAAATCACGCAAACCATCTACATTGGGCATACATAGCATGCCCTGCATCCGTAATACACCATCATTCTAATAGTGACCTCTTTGGCATCGCCATGCTAAACCGTGAACTTGAGGACACGCAGATGGGGGTCTCCACACTAACACTCTCTAATACGATCATAAAGAGAAGACCGAGAAACCACACAAGCCAAAACTCGACTCGGCTCCAAAATATCCAATCTAACAAATTGGTTGGCTAAGGCTTGAACATCCAAGGCTAACGGCCTCTCCGCTGCTGGTAGATATGTTAAACTACCCAAGGTCTCCGCCTTGAGACTCAAGGCATCGGCCACCACATTGGCCTTCCCACGATAATGTAGAATGGTGATAGCATAGTCCTTAAGCAACTCTAACCACTTCCACTGCCGCAAGTTAAGATCCTTTTGTTTGAACAGATGTTGTAGACTCCAACAGTCAGTATAGACCTTACAAGGGACACCGTACAAATAGTGCTACCAAATCTTCAAGGTATGAACAATAGTTGCTAACTCAGAGTCGTGGAATAGATAGTTCTTCTCATGCACCGTCAGCTGTCTAGACGCGTAGGCAATCACCCTACCGTCTTGCATTAACACCGTGTCGAGACCAATACACGATGCATCACAGTACATAGTATAAGACCTCAAACCCGTAAATAATACCAACATAGGGGTTGTACTCAAAACAGTCTAGAGCTTTTGAAAGCTCTCCTCACACTCCCCGGTCCACCTGAACGGAGCACCCTTCTGGATCAATCTTGTCATAGGTGAAGTAATAGATGAGAAACCCTCCATGAATCGACGGTAATACCCTACCAAACCAAGAAAACTCCCAATCTTCGTAGCTGAAGATGGTCTGGCCCAACTCTACACTGCTTCAATATTCTATGAATGTACCTTAATCCCCTCACTCGACACTACATGACCCAAAAATGCCACTGAATCAAGCCAGAATTCATACTTTGAAAATTTGGCATACAACTTCTTTTCTCTCAAAGTTTGAAGAACAGTCCTCAGGTTCTGCTCATGATCCTCCCTGCTCCGGGAGTACACCAAGATGTCGTCAATAAGCACAATGAAGAATGAGTCAAGATAGGGCTGGAATACACTGTTCATCAAGTGCATGAATGATTTTAGGTCATTGGTCAGCCCAAATGACATCACAAGGAAATCGTAATGGCCATACTGAGTCCTGAAAGCAATTTTTGGGATATCAAACTCCCGAATCTTCAACTGATGATAGCATGACTGCAAATCAATATTTGAGAACACTCTGGCACCCTGTAACTGATCAACTAGGTCATCAATGCATGGAAATGGATATATGTTCTTCACGGTAACCTTATTCAACTGGCAATAATCAATACACATGCGCATGGAACCATCCTTCTTCTTTACAAACAATACTGGAGCACTCAAAGGTGACACACTAGGCTGAAAGAAACCCTTATCAAGAAACTCCTTCAACTCTATTGGGGCCATACGATATGGTGGAATAGAAATGGGCTGAGTGTCGGGTAACAAATCAACACCAAAGTTGATATCCCTATCAAGGGGCATGGCCGGAAGATCTTCCAGAAATACATCTGGATAATCCCTCACTACTGGAACTGACTCAATGGTAGGAATATCTACACTGACATCCCTCATATATGCTAGATACATATCAAATCCCTTTCCAACTATTCGTTGTGACTTAAGGAAAGACACTACCCTGTTAGGAACATAATCTAGTGTACCTCTCCATTCTAACCACGGCAAACCTGGCATTACCAACATCACCGCCTTGGAGTGAAAATCAAGGATAGCATGATAGGGAGACAACCAGTCCAAACCCAATATAACATCGAAATCTACCATACTGAGTAATAATAGATCAACTCTGGTTTCAAAACCACCAAGAACAAATAAACACGACTGATACACACAGTCAACAATAATTGAATCTCCCATAGGCGTGGACACATAGAAAGGAGACCTAAATATGGAGCAAAGTAAGATGATACATAGGAATAAGTGGATCCTGGATCAAATAAGATTGATGCATCTCTATGACAAACCGAAACAATACCTATGATAACTAAGTCGGATGCAATTGTCCTAGTAGGAAGAGCATAATACCTGGCCTGACCTCCACCTTTAGGGAGACCTCTACCTGCCTGACCTCCATCCCTGGCTAGCTGTGCAGGTGGAGTGGCAACTGGTGTAGTAACCACGACCTGAGAAGCCTGAGGGCCCTGTAGGATACGTGGGGCATGAGTAGTCTGCGGAGGTGCATCCCTCCTGAGTTTGGGGAAATCCCTCACAATATGACGAGTCTCACCACACTCAAAACAAGCTCTTAGAGGACGTGGCTGCTGGGACTGGCTCGGTCCTGGTTGACTGGACTGACCGCTGAAAGCACCCCGTAAAGGAGGTGCACTAGACAATGGCGGTGCATAATGGGGAACCTGAGGCCTGGGAGTGGCTAGAATACCGATGGAAGCTGGAAGTGCTGAATGAATAGGGTGGCTCACATAACTCCTACCATGACGGGCTGCAACTGAGGAATGGGCACCACTATATGTGCCAGAATCTCGAGGCCTCTTGGCCTCCCTCTCCTCTCTCTCTCTCTCTCCCGGGCCCACATACCCTCCAATCTCCTAGCGATCTCTACTACATATTGGTATGGGATGTCCATATCAACCTCTCGGTCCATGCTCAATCTGACACCAGGGTTGAGCCCCTCAATAAATCAATGAACTCGCTCTCTAACAGTAGAAACCAAGTCTTAAACGCAGCAACTATATAAAACAAACTTTGCAACTCAGCATATACAACTCCCAAGACCTGAGAAATACAAGCCACAAGCTCTAAGTAGAAATACTGGATAATCATATACATCAATTTCTATATATATAAAGGCAATGAATAAAGAGATCTAGAGAGAGGGGGGGACTCCAAGGCCTGAGGGCGCCGGCAGGTATACCTTGAAGTCTCCACAGTAGAATCCTAGATAATGCCTGGGCCGATAGGAAGTACCTGGATCTGCACAAAACGATGTGCAGAAGAGTAGCATGAGTACACCACAATAGTACCCAGTAAGTGCCAAGCCAAACCCTGGTAGAGTAGTGATAAGGCCAGGTCATAGCCCTACTAGAATAAATAAAAAGACTAAGCAAGTGTAAGAGAGTGTAATAATGAGAGTAATGAAATTGAAATAACAAATAGCATATCAATATTTTCTTCACGAAACTAAGCAATTAGTGCAACACGGAAAAAACAAATAATAATAATATGCTAAGGAAACAACAACCAAAGACAAGCGCAATAATGGAGAAAATGCCAATGAGAGTCACTACTAATGTATCGCCTCGCAGTCTCAAATCACAGAATAAGTCACAATCTTTCCTTATATCACTGCGGGAGCCTTACATTTAGTTTAGAAAATCATATTCCCGAAATAGCATCCCGTGTTTTATACCACCTTATCACACCGCATGGCTTCTAGTATTTCCCCTATTAGCCACGTGTATCAAGTCCACCTTATCTCACCGCATGCATTTCAACCCCAAAACCTTATACCACTGCATGTGTATCAATAGTACAACGTATCACAAATCCCACCTCAAGTGTCCAATATCATAACTTGCCAACAGAAATCAACAAATACGGTATTTTCACAATAAGGAGCCCACGGCTCAGCCACATTGTACACAAAGTCTCCACAATAACAACATGAAGTGAATAACTCAACAGAATAATATTGCATGACTTAACACTTCTCCTCAATAGGAATCACGGTCTTTGTAACTCAATATAAATTTCAACTACAAGATATTTCGAGAATGACAACTTCAAGCAAAGAGTTCAACAATTAATTAATGAATACGAATAAAGTAAACAAAAACTTTAACTAAACATGCAGATAAATTAGCAAATAAGGGATAAGACAAGTAGAGCATGTGAAATTATACTTATGATAATGAAGATAATATATTAAGACAACTCAAATAAGGCACGGAAGGAATCTACGTAGTTAAACACCAGTAATTCCCACATTTAGCCCGTGTACACACTCGTCACCTTGTGTACACGGATTCCACATAACACAATTATCAGAAACAACATCAATCCTAAGGGGTAATTCCACCACACAAAGTTAGGCAAGCCACTTACCTCAAATCACTATAACTCAATCAGCTAGTATGTCTTTCCCTCGATTATCCAACTCCGAATGGCTCGAATCTAGTAAAAAATCCTTCATAGTATAAATATAACTACAGGAAACTAATTCGAACAATAAAATTATGATCTTTACAAAGAAATCAAAAGTCAACTCAATTAGTCAACCCGGGCCTGCGTCTCGGAACCCGACCAAAATTACAAAAATTCGAACACCCATTAGATAAAGAGTCCAACCATACAATAATTACTCAAATCGCCTTTCAAAACTAAAAGTTTTAGCCTAGGGAGTTTCTACCATTTTTCCCCAATTTTTCAACTCAAACCACTAATTAAATGATGAAATTAACAATATATGTTACAACCCATATTCACGTACGTTGGTTCATGCCATAAGTTAGTCAATGTAAATCTGAGAAGAGATTATCTTTTAGATGATAAGAAGTTAACCCTATTGGTCTTAAATGATACAAGAGTGTATAAGGGTGGTTAACAAGTATTAGAAGTTAAACGAATCAAGGATGTTGTAACCCGTATTTTTGGGTAAACCTAGGGGTGCTTAATATTCTCAAGAGATCGTGTTTTAAGGTATTTGAATCATATATTATCCGTATCATAATTCTTGAAGTCAAATGATTTATGAAACAAAAGTCGACAAAAGTTGTCGCAATTTATGTTCATAATTTTACGTAAACTTTAGGTCAAATGTTACTAAGCTTTTCTCCCAATTTACTTGGAATTACTGGGTGATATACCCACCAAATTGAAGATATATGAGGATAGTTTCCAACACATCAAACTGTTTGTCGATATGATCTCGGAGTATAGAGATATTCGCATTTTCACGAGACTGCGCCAAGCAGCTCTTTATGGGGCCCACATAGGCGGTTTAAAACATATTGATATATATATAAGATGACATAACCCCGTTATTATTCATTATTTTTCAGTATATTCATACCTTAGAACCCTAAGAACACTCTCTCAAGTTTCTCTCATGATCCAAGACCAAAACAAAGGGAAAACAATACAAATCAAGTGTCGAAAATCCTGTGGCGCTAGTAAGTTTCTTGTTCTTCTAGTTGTTGATGATTTATGTGTTTTTCCAGCTCGTGTGGGAGGTTGTTTTAAGTGTTTTATGTTCTGTAAATACTCCCTAAAGTTTTAAATATCAACCCTAGGTGATTTCAAGTTTTCTAAAGTGATTCTAGTGCCGAAAACCCCTAATTGATTGGTAGTTTCGCTTCCTTGTTCTTGCAGCAGCATTGGAGGGATATTTCATGGAAAATTAAGGTCAAATTGGAGTGGTTCTTTCTGTTTAAAGGTAAGGAATTTATTACTCTACATGTATTTAAGATGTTCCAAGTTGTAGCTAAGTCATGGAAGCTAGAACTTGTGAAATATATATCGAACGGCTTGGTAGTAATGTTGTTGGCTGGTGGACTGTTTTGGGAGGCTCAATATGATCATTATTGTTGTTTTTTGGGATTTTTGGTGATTTTTTTGAATTTTTTTAAGTCATATATATAGGGGAGGTGTTGTCCGTTTCATCGTAAAATAGGTTGTGGTCGATACATAATAGTTACGACGCTTAAACGATAACGATAGTGTCATTTCTCTTATTGTAGACTAAGGGGTAGAGACACTTGCATATCTTGAGGTTGGGAAGTATATATATACAAGGTATGTGATTCTATCCCTTTCCTTCTTTTGCACAACCCCGATTGTACATAATGCAATGAACGAGCTTCCAAAGATACTCTACTCATAGAAGCTAGTAGTACTGACATTGTTTCCCTTCTTATGGAACAATTGATGTCGAGGTTGCTTCTCTTATTATTATGTTATCAATGTTGTTGGTACTTCCTGATTCTTATAAGATTCTTGATGAAGAGTTAGTCCTAATAACGCGTACGAAAAATATCGACCTTACGTCACTCCGAAATGTTCAGAATATGATTCCGATGAGTCCTACATGCATTATATATATGTATCTATTTTACTCTACCGAGCCACACTATAGTCGGCCGGGTACGGAACCTATTGTGCAACCACCGATCAGTTGGGTTTAACCGAAATCCACGTGGCTGGGTACATTTACCGAGTCTATTACAGTCGAGTACGATATAATGATGATGTTGCCCACAGAGGCGTATGTTTTAAAATTATTTGTGTGTGTGTGTATATATATATATATATATATATATATATATATATATATATATATATGTGTGTGTATCACGCATTTCATGTCAGTATCCCTCAGAGGTACCCATATTAGAGTTTGTATATTCTCTATCCCTGTTTGCATTACTGTTCTTACTTATGCTTTCCTGCCTTACATACTCAGTACTTTATTTGTACCGACGTCCTTTTGTTTGTGGATGTTGCATGTCGTGCTGCAAGTCCTGATAGACAGGTAGACACAGCTCCCCCACCACAGTAGACTTCCTATTTCAGTGATTATTGGCGAGATCCCTTCTCCAGACTTGTCGTGGTCTTGGTATGCATTTTTGTTATAGATATTATGGGTATGTCGGGGCCCTGTTCCGGCAATGTTGCAGAACTTATGCTCCTTTAGAGGCTCATAGACAGGTGTCGACTCATGTATAGTTTGGTATGCCTCGTCGGCTGATTTTTGTTGTATAGTCTTTCATGGAAGCGTGGTAGCTCGTAACTTATATGCAGCTTCTTGGCAGTCTTGTCAGCCCATGTTATGTATGTTCATGACATTATATTTCATTGTTGATTGTTCATGATCCATATCTACCAGTTATATTGATCTCATCGGATCTTAAAGATAATAAGGAAGGTTAGATAAAATGTACGTTGGTGTTCGACAAGTATGGCCCGGGTGCTAGTCATTATCCTCTTGTTTGGGTCGTGACAAACTTGGTATTAGAGCAAGGTCTATCGTAGGGGTTGTCTATGATCCTTGTCTAGTAGAGTCTTGATTATGGATGTGTAGCGCGCCACATTTATAATCAGGAGACTAAATGACATCTAGGGTTGTTACCTTCTTCCTGAATCTAGATCGTGCACAAAGTTGAGTCTTTAGTGTTCGTCTCTAATATTAACCTTGTTTTCTTTCAGCGATGCCTTTGACTAGGAAGCAAGCGATTAGTAGACGACTTAATACAGCTGCGGGAGAGGGTAACAGTCAGGTGCCTCAAGCCAGAGCAGACCAAAGTGAGGCTCAGAGTGAGATGTCGTCTCATACCTCATCTACTCTGTCTCCTCTAGAGGATATTAGGAGGCAGCCAGCACCACCAGTTCCTCCATCTGGCACTAGAGACCAGGATATGCGGAGTGTGGTGCAGTTGTTGACTAGCTTAGTAGCTGCTCAGGCTCAGAGGCAAAATACCGGTGCTATTTATAAATCGGTTAGTACGAGATTTCGTGATTTTATTAATCTAGACCCTCCAATTTTTACCGGATCGGACCCCAAGGAGGACCCGCAGACTTTTATTGACCAGGTTCATCGTACACTGCAAGTTATGCATGCTACTAATACAGAGGTAGTAGAGTTGGCTTCTTATCGGTTATGGGATTTAGGGGTTTTCTGGTATGATAGTTGGGAGAGATCTATGGGTCTGAACGCCTCTCCATCTGTGTGGAAGAAATTTTTTGAGGCCTTTCTTCGTCATTATTTTCCAGTTGAGATACAACGAGCTAGAGCTGATAAGTTCTTGAACCTTAGACAGGGTAATATGAGTGTTCGAGAGTATAGTATGCAGTTTGATTATTTGGTAAGGTATGCTCCCCATATGGTGGCCAAGATGAGTGATAGGGTGCATATGTTTGTGAACGGGTTGGGACCACATCTGTTAAATGGGTGCACGACAGCCTCCTTGGTGGAGGGCATGGATATTTCCCATATTCAGGCTTATGCCCAGACCCTAGAGGATCGTAAGCGCCAGCAAAGGGCAGATAGGGAGCAAGATAGGGGCCAGCATAAGAGGGCGATATTCTTAGGGTATTCTCATGAATTCAGAGGCAATGTCAGGCCCCAGTCTTCAAGGAGTTCGGCACCACCTGTAGCTAGTGCTCTTCCACAGTTTCAGAGGCCTCAGTATGATCGATTTACCTATTCTGGTCCAGGTCAAAGTTCGCAGGCTTCTGGCTTGAAATATCATAGGGATACTAGTTAGACGAGACCCCCAACACCCCGTTGTGATCAGTACGGCAAGGCCCAATTTGGACTGTGTCATCGAGGTTCTGATGCGTTCTATTCTTGCGGACAGCCTGGCCATATGATGTGGGATTGTCTTAACAGAGAAGGTGGTGGTATAGCTCAGCCAACTAGATTTGTGTCTGGTTCTTCCTCATCAGTTAGACCTCCAGCACGGGATTTTCAACAGTCGACAGGTCGTGGTAGAGGTAGAGGTGTAGTGCCGAGTTCGAGTGGTGCTCAAAATCAAACCTATTCTCTAGTAGATCGACAGGATCTCGAGTCATCTCTAGATGTTGTTACAAGTATATTGTATGTGTTTTCTTACTATGTATATGTGTCGATTGATCCGGGATCAACATTCTCATATGTTACACCCTTTATGGATAATAAGTTTGATGTTGAACCTGAATTGATAAGTAACCACTTGCGGTATCTACTCTGACAGGAGATTTTATGATTGCTAGAAGGGTATATAGAGGTTTCACAGTGATTATTTGTAGTCGTCAAACCTCGGCAAAGTTATTTGAATTAGAAATGGTTGATTTCGATATGATAATGGGAATGGACTAGTTAGCCTCATGCTATGCAAATGTTGATTGTCGTACGAAGATGGTTAGGTTTCAATTTCCTAATGAACCCGCCATCGAATGGAAGGGGAATATTGCTACGCCTAAAGGTAGGTTTATTTATTATCTTAAGTCAAGGAAGATGATCTCAAAAGGTTACATTTATCATCTCGTTTTCATTAGGGATGCGGAGGCGAAGCTGCCTACTCTACAATCAATCCCAGTGGTCAATGAATTTCCAGATGTTTTCCCAAATGAACTCCCAGGCCTTCCTCCTGAAAGGGAGGTTGAGTTTGGCATTGATGTGTTTCCTAACACTCAACCCATATCTATTCCTCCATACAGGATGGCCCCGACAGATTTGGGAGAGTTGAAGGCGTAGTTGAAGGACTTGCTGGATAAGGGATTCATTAGGCCTAACACTTCACCTTGGGGTACTTCCTGTTCATACGGAAGAAAGACGGGTCGTTAAGGATGTGTATCGATTATAGATAGTTGAATAAGTTTACTATAAAGAAAAAGTATCCACTTCCAAGGATTGACTACCTATTTGACCAACTCTAGGGTGCCAAGTATTTCTCCAAGATTGACTTACACTCAGGGTATCATCAGGTGAGGTTTAAGGAGAAGGATATTCCAAAGACGGCCTTCCGGACAAGATATAGGCACTTTGAGTTCTTGGTGATGTCGTTCGGGCTAACAAATACCCTAGCAGCTTTTATGGATCTCATGAATACTGTATTCATGCCCTATCTTGATGTGTTCGTGATTGTATTCATTGATGACATTTTGGTGTATTCTCGTTCAGAGGCGGAACATGTGGGCCACTTGCGGATAGTATTACAGACGCTTCAGGATCGTAAGTTATGTGTTAAGCTCTCCAAATGTGAATTCTGGCTGAACTCAGTATCATTCCTTGGCCATGTTATATCTGACGAGGGTATTAGTGTTGATACTTGAAAGATCGACGCAGTAAAGAATTGGCCGAGACCTTCAAACCATCAGAAGTCCGCAGCTTCCTGGGCTAGCAGGATATTATAGACGATTTGTAGAAGGGTTTTCCTCTATAACAGCACCATTGACTAAGTTAACACAAAAATCTACTAAGTTCCAGTGGTCTGACACTTGTGAAAGGAGTTTTCAGGAGTTAAAGAATCGAGTGACATAGGCGCCAGTGCCCACTCTCCCAGAAGGAACAGAAGGTTATGTGGTATATTGTGATGCCTTAGGTATAGGTTTGGGGTGCATATTGATGGAACATGGGAAGGTGATTGCTTATGCATCAAGACAATTGAATAAGCATGAAAAGAATTACCTGACCCATGATTTGGAATTGGCTACAATAATATATGCTTTGAAGATATGGTGGCACTACTTATACGGCGTCCATGTTGACATCTACACAGATCACAAGAGTTTACAATACATCTTCAAGTAAAAGGAGTTGAATTTGAGGCAGCGTAGGTGGCTTGAATTACTTAAAGATTACGATGTCAAGATATTATACCATCCCGATAAAGCCAATGATGTGGCAGACGCTCTCAGTCGTAAGTCAGTGGGAAGCTTAGTACACATTGAGGCAAGTAGACAGGGGTTGACTAAAGAGCTTCATCAGCTAGCCAATATGAGAATCAGATTGTTAGACTCTAATGACAGAGGTGTTACTGTACAGAATACATCAGAATCATCTTTAGTGGCCGAGGTAAAAGCACGGCAATATGAAGATCCTACCTTAGTACGATTGAGAGAGAGCATTCAGCAGCGTAAAATTACGGCTTTTGAGATTGGAGCAGATGGGGCACTGATATACCAGGGCCAATTATGTGTGCAGGGTTAAGAGAGAAGATTATGATTTAGATTCATCAATCCTGACATTCCATCCATCCCACCTCGACAAAGATGTATCATGATGTTAAGGAGAAGTATTGGTGGGATAACATGAAGAAGTCTATTGCAATATTTGTCGCCCAGTGTCCTAATTGTCAACAAGTAAAAATCAAACCTCAGAAACCCAGTGGATTGCTTCAGAACATAGAGATTCCAACCTGGAAATGAGAGGTGATTAATATGGACTTCATTATTGGATTATCTCGCTCTTATCATAAGTTTGATTCCATATGGGTGATAGTTGATCGACTTACAAAATGTGCCCATTTTCTGCTAGTTAAGACAACTTACACAGCTAAAGATTATGTGAATTTGTATATCAAGGAGATTGTTAGGCTTCATGGTGTGCCGGTATCTATTATATCAGACCGAGGAGCATAATTTGCGGCTAACTTTTGGAGGTCTTTTCATAAGGGTTTAGGCACACAAGTGAATCTCAACACTGCATTCCATCCACAGACTGACTGACAGGCTGAATGTACCATTTAGACACTTGAAGATATGCTACGAGCATGTGTTCTGGATTTCAAGGGGAGTTGGGATGACCATCTTCCACTCATAGAATTTGCCTACAATAATAGCTACCATTCCAGTATTAAAATGGCCTCGTACGAGGCACTATACGAGAGGAGATATACATCACCACTTGGATGGTTCGAAGTCGGTGAAATAGAACTATATGGTCCAGATTTGATTCACCAAGCCATTGAGAAGGTGAAACTGATACAAGAGCGGCTGAGGACGGCGCAAAGCAGGCAAAAGTCTTATTCTGATGTCCGACGTCGTAATCTGGAGTTTGAGATTGGTGATTAGGTTTTCCTGAGGATCTCACCGATGAAGGGTGTCATGGATTTTGGGAAGAAGGGTATGTTGAGTCTGCGGTATGTCGGTCCGTACAAAATTCTTTGACGAATTGGACAAGTTGCTTATGAGGTAGAATTGCCATCCGAATCGGAATTTGTCCACCCGATATTCCATGTATCTATGTTGAGGAAATGCATTAGAGAACCTTCTAGGGTAGTCCCTAAAAAATATGTACAAGTTACAGAGGATCTATCATATGAAGAAGTGTTAGTGTCTATATTAGACCGACAAGTCTAGCAAGCTGAGAACAAAGGATGTAGCTTCCGTCAAAGTATTGTGGAGGAACAAGAACATGGAAGAAATGACATGGGAAGCAGAAGAGGAGATGAAGTCTAAATACCCTTACATGTTCCAGATTCAAGATAACGAGGATGCCGGGAGGACGCAGGACGCATTAGAAGGTGAAATGGCTCTATGAGGTAAGTATTAGTTTGAGAATACTCTTCCTTAATACAAAATGGTGATATACAGATAATGTACATTTCCATAATACTTATATCCATAATGCTTTTTATAGCCTTGTGTGACTATACATTGGGTTTAACTGCTTGCAAGTTTGGCTAGTATCCCTTTTATAGGGGAAACTCGGCTGAAAATTTCCGTTGGAATCCACGATGAGTTAGGCTCCCCATAAACCCTTACATTCGAGGACGAATGTTCCTAAGGGGGAGAGGGTGTTACAACCCATATTCACGTACGTTGGTTCATGCCATAAGTTAGTCGACGTAATCTGAGAAGAGATTATCTTTGAGATGATAAGAAGTTAATCTTATTGGTCTTAAATGATAAAAGAGTATATAAGGGTGGTTAACAAGTATTAGAAGTTAAACAAATCAAGGATGTTGTAACCCATATTTTCGGGTAAACCTAGGGGTGATTAATATTCTCAAGATGTCTTGTTTAATTTATTTGAATCATATATTATCCGTATCATAAGTCTTTAATTCAAACGAGTTATGAAACAAAAGTCGACAGAAGTTGTCGCAACTTATGTTCATAATTTTACGTAAGCTTTAGGTCAAATGTTACTAAGCTTTTATCCCAATTTACTTGGAATTAAGGGGTGATATACCCACCAAATTGAATATCTATGACTCTAGTTTCCAACACATTAAACCGTTCGTCGATACTATCTCGGAGTATATAGATATTTGCATTTTCGCGAGACTGCGCCAAGCAGCTCTCTATGGGGCCCACATAGGCGGTTTAAAACATATTGATATATATAAGATGCCTCAACCCCATTTTTAGTCATTATTTTTCAGTATATTCAGACCTTATAACCCTAAAAACACTCTCTCAAGTTTCTCTCATGATACAAGACTAAAACAAAGGGCAAACAACACAAATCAAGTGTCGGAAATCCCGTGGTGCTAGTAAGTTTCTTGTTCTTCTAGTTGTCGCTGATTTATGTGTTGTTCCAGCTCGTGTGGATGTTATTTTAAGTGTTTTATATTCTGTAAATACTCCCTAAAGTTTTTAATATCAATCCTGGGTGATTTCAAGTCTTCTAAAATGGTTCTAGTGCCGAAAACCCCTAATTGATTGTTAGATTCGCTTCCTTGTTCTTGCAGCAGCATTGGAGGGATATTTCATGGACAATTAAGGTCAAATTGGAGTAGTTATTTCTGTTTAAAGGTAATGAAGCTCTTACTCTACATGTATTTAAGATTTTCCAAGTTGTAGCTAAGTCATTGAAGCTAGAACTTGTGAAATATATATCGAACGGCTTGGTAATAATGTTGTTGGTTGGTGGACTGTTTTGGGAGGCTCAATATGATTATTATTGATGTTGTTTGGGTTGTTTGGTGATTTTTCTGACTTGTGTGAAGTCATATATATAAGTAATGTGTTGTCCGTTTCATCGTAAAACAGGTTGTGGTCGATACATAATAGTTACGACGCTTAAACGATAACGATAGTGTCATTTCTCTTATTGTAGACTAAGGAGTCGTGACACTTGCGTAGCTTTGAGGTTGGGCAGTATATATATATACAAGGTATGGGAGTCTATCTCTTTCCTTCTTTTTCATGACTCCGATTGTACATAATGCAATGAACGAGCTTCTTAAGATACTCTATTCTTAGAAGCTAGCAGTACTTATATTGTTTCCCTTCTTATGGAACAATTGATGTTGAGGCTGCTTCTCTTATTCTTATATTATCAATGTTGTTGGTACTTCCTGATTCTTATAAGGTTCTTGATGAAGAGTTAGTCCTAATAACATGCACGGAGAATATCGACCTTATGTCACTCCGAACAGTTTGGTTTTATCGAGCTCCACGTGGTCGGGTACCTTTTACCGAGCCTATTACAGCCGGGTACGATATGATGATGATGTTGCCCACAGAGGCGTATGTTTTAAAATTTTATGTATGTATCACGCATTTCATGTCAGTAGCCCTCAGAAGTACCCAGATGTTAGACGTTATATTCTCTATCCTTGTTTACATTATTGTTCTTACTTATGCTTTCCTGCCTTACATACTCAGTACTTTATTCGTACTGACATTCTTTTTGTTTTTGGACGCTGCATGTCGTGCTGCAAATCCTGATAGACAGGTAGAAGCAGCTCCTCTATCACAGTAGGCTTCCCAGTTCAGCGGTTTTTGGCGAGATCTCTTCTCCAAACTTGTTGTGGTCTTGGTATGCATTTTTGTTATAGATATTATGAGTATGTCGGGGCCCTGTTCCGGCAATGTTGCAGCACTTATTCTCCTTTAGAGGCTCATAGACAGGTGTCGACTCATGTATAGTTTAGTATGCCTCGTCGGCTTATTTTTGTTGTATAGTCTTTCATGGCAGTGTGGTAGCTCGTAACTTATATGTAGTTTCTTGGCAGTCTTGTCAGGCCATGTTATGTATGTTCATGCCATTATCTTTCACTGTTGATTGTTCATGATCCATATCAACCAGTTATATTAATCTCATCGGACCTTAAAGATAATAAGGAAGGTTAGATAAAATGTACGTTGGTGCTCGGCAAGTATGGCCCGGGTGCTAGTCATGATCCTCTAGTTTGGGTCGTGACAATATATTCATGTGAATTAACCAACACCCAGTTAGGATTCCTTACACCAATGTTCTCTCTGAAAAACCCTCGAAATATCGCCTCCCACTGAGCTCTCTAAGTCCAAAAATGGATTATGAATCAAACCCTCGAAAATCCTTTTTTCTGCCGAGAAACTGATTATGTAGCCTTGGTGTCGCCTTTGCGAGGCCGCACATGCGGAAAAACCATCACAGGTGCGGATTCCACTTAAACTAAGGGGATTATTCTTCTGCGGATAAAATCTCACACTTGCGAGTGCGCTCCCACTGATAACTCTCCATTTTTGGGACCCTAGGCTTGGCCAGCCACGTCCACTTTTGCGCTTCCTCACTTGCTTCTGCGAGTTCGCTTCTATGAGACTCTGATATTTGAGGTCCCAGCTAGGCAGGACGTCATTTTCTTCTGTGATCAAAACCTGCATTTGCGAGTCTGCAGTAGCGGCCAATAGTGCGCATGTGCGATTACACCAGAACAATCCAGCTTTAGCAGTGAGGTTAAGTCTAATTTATTCCAGATTAGATCTGAAATACATCCCGGGCCATCGGGACCCCGTCCAAAGTTACCAACAAGTCCCAAGACACATAACGGACCTACTTGAGGCCAAATATCACATCAAACTACATCAATTCTACGAATAGCAACCTAAATTCAAGCGTAATGTCGATTTATACCAAACCAACTCCGATTGACTTCAAATTTTGCAAACAAGTCATAAATGATATTACGAACCTATTCCAACTTTCGGTATCAGGATCTGACCATGATATCAATAAAGTCAACTCAATGTCAAACTTTCCAAATCATTCTAAACTTAATTTTTCTAAGTTTCGCCAATTCATGCCGAAACGACTAATGGACCTCCAAATCCATATCTGGACACGCTTCTAAGTGTAAAATATCCATACGGAGCTATTGGAACCGTCAAAACTCTATTTCGGAGTCGTCTGCATAAAATTCAAACTACAGTCAACTCCTTCAACTTAAATCTCCAAGTTAGGGACTATGTGTCCCATTTTCACTCCAGAACTCACCCGAATCAAAAACCGAACACCCCAATAAGTCGCATAACTACAACATAACAAAGAGGAGGCAATAGCTAGAGGATCAGGGCTAAAATACTCAAAACGATCGGTCGGGTAGTTACAGCTAAAGCTCGAAATGACCGGTTGGGTCGTTACGGTTTTATAATAAATACTATCTCCAAACCAAACCCATGGTTAATAGTATATATCCCAAAAATCTTCCACTTAGACTTTTAACCATTATAATTATTAGAACATGCTAATCCAAATTCATCGTTAATAGTATATGCCCCAACAACTTGAGTGTAGGGTCGTCTTTGGTTTTCAACTGGTTCAAAATTTATTTGAAAGAATGACTCTTGGTCAAGAAGATTTAAGTTGGAACAGTTGACCGAGGTTTGACTTTGGGTAAACGGACTCGGAATCAAATTATGATTTTGTTCCGATATGTTCGTACGATGATTTTGGACTTGAACGTACATTCAAATTTTGTTTTGGAGGTTCCTAGAAGAATTCAACAATATTTGTCGAAATTTGGCAATTTGAAGAACTTAAGAGTTCATAAGGTTGACCAAGAGTTGGATTTAATATTATTAGACTCCAATTGGTGTGCCGAGACTTGGATAGGTCTATATAGTTGAATTGAACTTGTCTACAAAGTTTGGAAGCAATATGAAATTTTTAAGTATGATTAGGACAATCTCTTGAAAGAATGAAGATTTAACAACTTGAGAGAAATTCTATTTGATTTGAGCCTCAATTCTTTATTGTGATATTTCTGTAGGTGTTTTGTGGCTTTGGATAAGTTTGGATAATATATTTGTACTTTTTGGTATGATTGGATGGGTCCCAAGGGGCTCGGGTGTGTTTCGGATCATTTGTTGAGAAATTAGTTAAGGATTTGGAGTTTAACCATGGTCAATATCGGTTCAAGATGACCTCTTTTAAGTTTTTTGAGAGCACGATCAGGTTCGTAGCATGTTTTATGATTGCAATGCATATATGGTTTGTTTCTGAGAGGTTTCGAATGAGTTTTAGGTGCTAAAACAAAGATTTTCTTATAGCTGGCTTTTTTCCTGGTGTAAATAATTACGAAAATAGAGTCGCTTACCCTAAATTCTCTCGGTGCACGATAATCCAAGGGAGGATAATATGTAATGTCGATGGCAAGAAGATGCAAACAAACAGTACCCGTGATCGCTACTGTAACATCGGCAACCTCAGGGATGCAGTCATTCACTCCATTAATGTTTGGAAACTTTCTCCCCACTCGATTTCAACCAATTCGAGGGGAAAATGAGCTAAGTGAGGATGATGAATGTAACAGTAACCAATGGAACAATACAAATGCAGTGAAGGAGAAGGAAACTCAAAAGTGCAAGGACCACTTGCTAGCTAGCCTGAGAAGATTACGATTCTCTGAAGCTGGATCTTCAGCACAACCATCTCCAGATCTAGAGCAGCCTTGAGTAGCAGAAAGGGATGGGAAGGAGAAGGATCTTCATGCAAAAGAACTCAGGCAACAGAATCGCAACTCTCATATGGGGATGCGAGTGGAGTATGTTCCCCCAAGTCATCGAGGTGGTAAGATAGTCATTCAAATTGTTGACGAAGATGTAAGTAAGTTGAATGAACATTGGGCGACTGATCTGATTAGGTATGTGCTTGGTGATGCTCCGTATGAGAAATCTATGGAAAGCTATGTAGAATCTGTGTGGGATTTTGTAACCAAACCCCAGATTCTATATGACAATGATGGGTACTATGTGTTTCAATTCACGACAGCTGAGGAAAGGGATCTTGTAATGCAAGCAGGGCCTTATTCGTATCACAAGAAGACATTTATTTTACACAATTGGGAAAGGGATTTCCATTTTGACCCTAAGTGTATAACTACAATTCCTTTGTGGATTCATTTCCCTAGTTTACCTGTTGGATATTGGACTGCTAATGCACTAAGCAAGGTGGCTAGTGCTGTAAGATTACCAATGTATACTGACAGATTCACAGCAGAGTTAAATAAAATTTCCTATGCTAGAGTACTAGTGAAAGTTGACATTACTAAGCCTTTGGTGGAGAATGTAGAGATTGTAACTCCTATTGGTACTAGGCAGCAGGAAATATTGTATGAGTGGAGGCCAAAGTTCCGTAGTGAATGTGTACATTTTGTTCACGATAACTTTGAATGCTGGAGGACAAGCCAACAGAATCATGAAGATGTTGAGTTTAAGGCTCCTAAAAGAAGAAATAGGGGTAGAAGGAAGAAAGTAGTTCAGGAATGGAAACCAAAAGAACACCAAGAACAAGGAGAGGTAATTGAAGAACAACCTCAAACTGAAGTATAAAAGGGCAAGCAGGACACAGCTAAAAATGAATCTGCTCAAAGTATGTAGGTGACAAGCAGGAATGAAGGAAATGGAATATAGAACAATCCAATTATGCAACGGATTGTAGAATTTATCACCTCTAACAGATTTACAGTTCTGGAAGAGTGTGGGCAAAGTTCTGCACAAGGAGAAGCTATGAATTCTGATCCTATCCAAAAGCCACCATGATCATAAGCACTTGGAATATAAGAGGGCTAAATAAGCCCTATAAACAGAAAGAGTTAATAAAGTAGACATTCTAGGATGTCTAGAGACTAGAGTTAAAGAAAATAAGGCAAAAAATATATTGCATAAGGTAGCTAAGGATTGGGGATATTGTTGTAACTATTCTAAGGCTGTAAATGGAAGAATATGGGTGTTATGGAAGACAATCTTGGCAGTAAAGATAGTCCACATTCATGAGCAGTTCATTCAGTGCTTAGTAGATGATCCAGTAACCAGCTCTCAGATAATGTTGAGAGTTGTCTATGCTAGGAACAAGGTGCGGGAAAGGGAAATATTATGGCATGACTTGCAGCAGGTAGGGGGAAAATTCAAGTTCCTTGGCTTATAAGTAGAGATTTTAATAATGTCCTAACCACAGCTGATAGGATAGGACAACCAGTGACTGCTAGTGAGGTACAGGAGTTCAAACAATGTATTGATAATATGCAGCTGACCCCATTGAGAAAAAACATTTGTTTCTTTACATGGTGTAACAAGAAGAATGCAAATGATAGAGTGTATAGTAAGATTGACTGGGCTTTTGGCAATTTCAACTGGACTAAAAACTATGGGCATGTGGAAGCAGAACTTTTAGAACTTAGAGTCTCTGCTTATTCTCCTATCATAGTTCAAATATGGAAAAGGATAACTATTTATCCCAAGCCATTCAAGCTATACATGGTAACAATGGAGCATAAAGACTTTAGACCTATGTTTGATAGAATATGGCAGCAGCAGATTGAGCAGGATCCTATGATTGTTATTTGGCAGAAGTTACATAAGCTAAAAGATGTGGCTAAAGGTCTTAACAAGGAGATGACAATCTATGAGCAAAGGTTGACACAAATAAGGCAGAGATTGGAATGTACTCAAGCTAACCTGGTTCTTGATCCTTTCAACCAAATGTTGATAGAACAGGAAAAACAGACTATGCATGAATTAGAGAAATGGAGTACTATAGAGGAGATGATACTGAGGCAGAAGTCTAGAGTAACATGGATTGACTATGTTGATTCAAACTCTAAATACTTCTATGCACAGTTGAAAATTAGATCTAATAACAATACTATCCTGTCCAATGATATGGGAGTAAAGATCACTGATCCAAAAGCTGTGGAAAAAGAGTTCACTAACTTTTTCACACAACTAATGGGGAAAGGCACTGGGTTCAAGCCATGTCCAAATACCAGATTTATTAAAGCAGGAGATTGTCTAACACTATAGCATCAGCAGGAATTAATAAAGGAGATAACACATGAAGAGGTGGATGAAGCAGTGAGAGATATGCCAAATGACAAAGCTCCTGGAGTTGATGGCTATCCTATAGAATTCTTTACCGCATTGGATGATAGTGAGGCAAGACATCTATGAGGCTGTTTCATTCTTCTTTCATACTGGTAAAATGAAGCCAGCATGGAACTGCACAGCCATCACCCTGATACCTAAAGTCCCAGCACCTACAACAGTGAAAGAATATAGGCCTATTGCTTGCTGCACTACTCTGTAAAAAATAATTGCCAAAATCCTGATTAGAAGAATCAAAAGAGTAATTGAGATAATTATTGAGAAGTCACATTCTACTTTTATAGAAGGAAGGAGTATTATTGATAATATCCTATTAAGCCATGAGCTATTCAACGGCTATAATAGGAAAGATCTGTCTCCTAGGTTTGTTCTCAAGGTGGATATAAGAAAGTCTTATGACTCATTGGATTGGCAATTTCTTAGATATATGCTCACTGACCTTGGCTTTCCACAGAAGTTCATCCATTGGGTAATGGAATATGTGTCAACAGTGTCTTACTCTTTAGTACTCAATGGTGGCCTTTACCAAGCCTTTACAAGCCAAGAGAGGGATTAGGCAAGGGGATCCAATGTCTCTCTATCTATTTGTTATTGCAATGGAGTACTTACAAAGAGAGATGAGCCAATTGTCCACCTTAAAGGAGTTCAAATACCACCCTAGATGCAAAAAACTAGGGGTGATACATATTTATTTTGCTGATGATTTGTTAATGTTTTGCAGGGCAGACACAATTTCAGTAAAAACAATGCAGGAAGCCTTTAATAGATTTTCTGCTGCATCTGGATTGCAGGCTAATGTAGACAAGAGCTCAATGTATATAGCTGGTGTTCCACAGTATATCAAGGAGATATTACTTGATCTTATACGATTCACGGAGGAGTCTATCCCCTTTAAGTACCTGGGGGTCCCACTGTCTGCTAAGAAGATGAACATACATCAATGCCTGCCACTGGTGGAAAGGATTACTGAAAGAGTAAGATGTTGGTCAGCTAGGAGGCTATCCTATTCTGGAAGGATACAACTTATTAAATCTGTGTTGTTTGGAATACAAACATACTGGGCTCATATTTTCCTATTGCCTAAGAAGATCATGAAGATGATAGAGACCATATGCATGACATTTCTTTGGACTGGATCAAATACCATTTCAAGGAAAGCATTGATAGCATGGGATAAGATCTGTCAACCAAAAGTTGTTGGGGGATTGAACATCATCAATATGAGGATATGGAATAAAGTTGCAATTCTGAAACATTTATGGGCATTGCCAATAAAGAAAGATGTATTATGGATCAAATGGGCACACAGTTATTACATAAATAACAAAGACATCACATCAATGGACACACCTAAGACAGCAGCATGGGTGGTCAGGAAAATCATAGAGGAAAGGATAGACTTGGTGCAGATGAACTCAGTACAAGGCAGTCTCATTTCAACTCTGACAGACTTGGTGAAACAAGGCAAGTTCCAAATACAAAGAGCTTATATCCAGATGCTGCCTCAGTTTCCAAATTTGGCTGAAAAAGCATTCATTTACATGCACAGATTCATCAACGATTCAAATTTCATCTATGGTTGGCTATTCATCAAGGATAGCAACTGTTGACAGGCTAATCAAGTTTGGAATCCAAGTTCCACTAGATTGGGTATTCGATGCAAGTACTGTGGAAACATTTGACCATCTTACTTTGGTTGTCCAAACACTAGCAGATTATGGGACAGAATACTGAGATGGCAGGGAGTTACAAGGAAAATTGGAAGCTTGCATGATGAAATAGTGTGCATCAGTAGCATAGCTAAAAGGAAGAATTGCAAAGCATGTATCATCACAGCAGCATTTGCGATGGTAGTCTATTGTATTTGGCGCGAAAGAAACTCCATCGATTCAACAAGGGTAGATACAAGGTAGATGAGATATGCAAGGATATTTCTATACACATTCACATACAAGGGAGATCAAAGATCAAATGGCAACAAGCATTGTAAAGTTTAAACAATTATCCTTAGGAGTAGCTTGTAGTTGATGATAGTGTTTTTCTATAGTTAATTTTTGTAATAGTGATTAGGAGATTGATGGTCAGCATTAATATGGCTTTGTAAAGACAGTTTTTTGATTAAATGAAATGTTAGTTTTATCAACAAAAAAAATAATTACGAAAATACCATTTGTCCCTAAAATTTTCAGACTTCCTTTAAGACTTTAAAACATAATATCTCCCTCATTTTAAAGAAAAATTAGATGATTCAAAAGGCTATATTGGGTGTAATCTCGCAAGGATCATGTTGAGATTTTCAAACGTGAGTTTTGGGATCATCTAGGATCTGATTCGGGCTGAGACAGGTGCTTCATTTTTACTTATTTCGGAATTTAGTTATTTTTCTCTAAAGGTTTTGGAGCTCGATTTTGGGAGATTTTGGAAGGAATTTTCACTACTTGGATTGGGGTAAGTATTTTTTACTCGAATTTATTTAAATTTCATGATTCCAACCATGAATTTAGCGATTGATTGATCAATTGAATTGAAGAAATTGGGGATTTTAGAAAAACATCTCTAAATCAAAAATTGATGATTTGAAGGTCGATTTGAGATCAGAATTGGATAAAATTGGTATGGTTGGACTCATATCGGAATGGGTATTTGAACGTTATGAGTTTTCTCGAGTTCGGGGATGCGGGCCAAGGGTTAACTTTTTTAGTTCATTTTTTTATTTTAGTTAAAAATTGAAGCTTTATTATTCGGAATTTTTTCCTATGAATTTTATTGATGATATTAAGTTATTTTGGCTAAATTCGATCTGTCCAAAGGTTGTTTTGCATGGGATGGAATTTCTAAAGTATTGTTTGCATTTTTCCGTATTTGATTTGGCTTGTTCGAGGTAAGTAACATATCTAAACTTGGATTTGAGGGAAATTTCCCTGAGAACTATGATATTTGAGATGGGTTGGGGGTGACGCGCGTGCTAGGTGATGAGCGTGTGTGTGTGAATCAAGGTATTCATGATCTGGATGGTTCTTAGGGCTATTATGTCCCTTGTTTTGCTATTACTCTTCTTTCATATCGTGTTTTCTCCATATATATGACTACGTGAAATATTATCCATGCTATAAATCATGACTAGGTTACCTGTTCAACTTTTTGAGACATGGCAGGGCTATTTTCGCCATGTTGAGCTATTTGCTTAGCCGTAGTCATATTTTTTAGTCACGATAGTTATATCTGCATGTTATATCTCTGTCTTTATGCACTTTTAATATGTTTTCTCACTTTTTATGGTGTCCTTGTACGTGATACGAGTTTGAGCTAAATTTGTGGCACATTGTGATACTCTGTGTTGTATAATTGGATTATGTTTCGTTGAGATGTGATCCATTGAGACTTGAGCGGATTGATGACTGATATGGGCCATAGAATTTTTGTGAGTTATATTAGATGGGGTTGCACGTTGCAATAAATTGATATTGGATCAGGTTGCACGCTACAATAGATCATTATTTGGATCGGGTTGCATGTTGCAATGGATTGTGATTTGGATCGGGTTGCATGTTGCAACATGCCATATTGGCTTTTGATTAGCACTTGGGCAGGATCCGTCCCTCCGGAGTTTGACATGCCAGCAGTGGGTGCAGGCTCAGTAATATAACATTTGATGATTTAACATATATATTCAACATGTAGGCATAGAGATGTATCTTCCTCATGCTAGACGGTAATAATATTTGATGATTTGACATGTAGGCATAGAATATATTTTCCTCATGCTAGACGGTAATATGACTTTTGATGACTTTCTTTATGTAACCATAGAGACGTATTTTCCTCATGCTAACTGGTAAACAAAAATTCTTATCTGATGTTGGAAAATTGGAAAAACATAGTTCTTTTGATAAACATGTGTTTAGTTGATTTTCAGTGGTAAGATTTGGACTTTGACTGTTATACTGTAAAAAAAGCATATCTACTTTCCTGTAACTGTGAACGAGCTGAGCATAATATCTCTTGAGTTATTTACCTTTATTGTCCTCATTATATTATTAAGAGTTTTTATTGGACATTGATGTTGGACTCTGACCATCTTTCAAGCCCGTCGTTACTTTCAACCTGAGGTTAGATTTGTTACTTATTGAGTACATGTGGTCGGTGTACTCATACTACACTTCTGCACCTTGCGTGCAGATCTTAGAGTTGATGTTGTTGTGCATGGCAGGAGTTGGCAATGAAGATGTACTTGCTTTCCAGATATAGCTGCCACTTGCCCTTGGTAGCTTTAGATTTGTAATATGTTTATGTACATTCCAAATAGAGGTTGTATTTATACAAGCTTTATAAATCTAAGTCTTAGTGGCTCATGACTTGTACTACCTTTCCTTGGGTTATTGCATAGAAATTCTGTTATTTTCGTTGACCACTTTTATTTCATTAGAGTTGTGTTGGTTGTTCTTTGGCTTACCTAGCGGGTTGGGTTAGGTGCCATCAGAGCTTTAGGTTGGTAGGTTCGACGAGTTATGAGAAAGTGTCTATTAGATTTTTGCGGATCAGTATGATGACGTCCATACCTATCTTCGAGAGGCTACATGGCATGTAGGAAAATTTCTCACCTTTCTTTCCTTATCGTGCGGCTATGATTTGCCTTGAAGCATATCTCTTTGATTTCCTTCCACTCATTTGTATGTTATGTTGAGCGCTCGGTATCAATTGTGCGATGTCACTTTGTGATGTCATGGATGAGGTGCGAGACGTGTTCTCTATGTTGTGGAGTTAGGCCAGTCTGAAGGACTCGAGGCTAGGTTCAGACCGCAGCTTGGGCTCGATGGTTCCAGTTTTGTGAGTATGTGCTTATGGACTCATATGTACGGTAGTGTCCCTAGGAGTGGGATTGATGGCTCGGTGAGTGGTTGGATGGTTGTATGATGAGTATTGTGTGTGACTGGGAACTAGGCTTAGATGATCCGGATGTGACAAGAAGAGATTGCTTGGGATGTGAAAATGACCATGGGTGCTTGAAATTTGTCTTGATGTGTTGTATGGTCTTGAGTTATGTACGTGTTGAGGGGTCTTTCATGCTGTACATTTGTGGAATGAAGTATATTGTTATGTTTTGTTAATGATCTTAGACTCAGGAGGATTATGTGACTACATAGTGGTTGCGGCCATGAAAGGGCGTAGAGAGATTCCAGTTTGAGGCTAAGCATGTGGATTATCTCCTGCGAGATGTTCTGAGGTTGTTTGATCCTTATGATGTTTATGTGGAGAGTTTCCTTCCTATCAGTATATTATGTGTTGCAATTTGGGTTTGTATCTCTTGAGGAAGTTCGTACGACTATCGCGAGGATGGATATGCGCTTAGCAGATGATTTGAGGCATTTTATGATTAGTTCTACATAGGCTTTTAAATGATTTAGTTGAATTACAATGTGTTATTATGGCAGTAATGGAGTAAGGTTATTGTGGGTTATCAGATGTTGTGTTTTATGGCTTTGAGCCAAGTGGGGGAGTCTGCTATCGACAATCTGATTGCATGGTTATGTGTTATATTAGTTTCGATCTGAGGCATATTTGTGGATTAGTTGTGACTTGAAGAGGTTGGTTTGAGCATGACTTGAAGGGTCCGGATGCATGATGTACTATACTTTATGGTCATATGGATATATTAGAATAATTTAGGATTGTTATTCATGGTGGACGTAGTGATCAAGGAAAAGGAATCACTTGGTTGCTTCTTTTTGAATATTCATATGATGGTGAAGCACAAGATGTTCAGTGTGTATTGACTTTTCATTGGGGATTATATAAAAGTGGATGATTCTCGGGAAGGTTCTAATGAGTTCAAGATTCATATGTGGTATTGAGGGTTTCCCGGAATTGCATATGGCTAAGATCTAAGATTTTCATTGGATGGTGTCTAGACTTGCAGTATTTCTATATCATTAGTGATTTTACACTTTAGTATCAGAGAGGTAAGTAAAATAGCTTGAAACTCACAAAAGGTATCTTCAGAGCGGGCATCTCGGTTGTGGTACTATTCGGTATTTAAGAGAGAATACAGGGGCTTATGGGCCTTAGGATGATGTAGTTTCATGCTAGGATCTCTTGGTGTGAGATTTGGTTAAGGACCTTAGTGTACTGGAAAGGAGGAGTTTTAACTTGAAGGCAAGTCGAGAGGAACCCGAGGAAATGGGTCAGCTTGGTGGTGGTTTGGATCAACATAGTAATAGAAGTGATTGATTTTTTCGGTGTAGTGAGGCTTTACAGGTGTTTTGTGGCACTACTCTTTGGTTGGGCGATTTACGTTACTTGGTTGAGTTAGAGAGATTTATTTTGATGGCTTGGTTATGTGCAAATGGGTATCGAAGAGGTCTCAATAGTGTCGACCACGGCTTGAGACGGATATCTGCTACAGGTATGAGGAGTAGGTTGCGTGTTGTCACTTTTCTCTTAGACGGGGTCAAGTGGAAGGTTTTTTGCTGATGGAGTGTGTATACTGCTTGTGATTCAGAGTTGATAATGGGTTCTCGTATTTTCGTATGATGGCATGATAGATATGGTGCGACATGGGTTTCAGGTTTGCATGTACAAGGTTGCAATTCCATTTCGAAAGGAAGGTCATGAGTTCCAGACAGCATGGACAGTTTCATATATTTAGATGAATGATGGCACTATTTGTATCACCTGAGAAGGGTGTGCATTTTAGAAGGCGCACTCTGTTTTGACTTGTAGATGCTTGACTAGAAATACGGTAATTTTCTAGTTGTAGGCTATTCATGTTTAGAATTTGCTATGTGTCAAAGAAGAATTATGGAAATATTTTTCGTGAGATAATTGTGTATGAGAGATGTGTCAGTCATTTGGGTGGTCGAGTCAGGAACGGATATGGAGATTTTCGTATTCTTGTGAGGTGGACTATTCCTTGGTTATGGACTATAAAGATATGGCCAGAGTTAGACACGTGATGGTATGTGTTATGGATAGGTTTCAGTGGATCTTTGGGAAGGCTATCTACCAATTTCGGGAGGATCAAAACTGATTTGGAGGCCACTAGTAGGCCTAATGAGAATGTGCACTCGACATCGGGTCGGATTTGTTTACTCAGCACAACTATTATTAAGGGGTGTATCATTAGTTAGAGTTGATATTATTCGTATTATGATATGTTCCATGTATTGATCTTTTTTTCTATGGTGGGTTGTGAGACTTGTTGACTATTTACACACGTGATGTGGTTCTATTTGGGCCTTGTGGTGGAATTCAAGCGAGATGGCTCTTGCGGTGTTGAATGGTTGATAGCGCCTTGGTTATGGTATTCTTGTTGGTGGTATATAGTGATATATGTTTCTCCATGGTTATGGTCATGCACTTTTCTATTTGTTGTTTGGTATGCATATGATTGTTGATTATGAGCATCATAGCTCGAGGTAATCCATGTGGACCGGTATTTGGATTGTGTCATGCATCGCAGCGGAGTTATGTTGGGATGAGATCCCCTGTGCTAATTTTGCGTGCTTGTTTCTCCTGGGTTTGATGGGATAGCATTGCTCTTTTTGAGGTGGTATTTTTTGGACTTGTTGGGTGGTTCTCTCATTTGGTTCTCTTTCCATCTTCAGTTATATTCTAGTTGTTGCTTGTTGAGTACGGATTGTGTCGTATGTGACTAGGTGGCATTTGAGGTGGCTCGTTGGTCTAATAGCTTCCACTGAGTGAGTGGTTATGAGTTTCTACATGCTTCTTACATCATTAGCAGTGTTGTGAAGGTTTGGAAGATTGTTATATTTGATATGAGTAATGTTACTGGTACTGGGTTTGGTAAATAGCAGCTATTATGGTCAGATATATTGCTGCTGACATATGAGCGATGGGTTATGTCGTGTGATTATATATCAGAATATATTTATGATTTTCTACAATTTTTTTAGATGAATATAATATGTATATGCAAGAATCAGATTGTATCAGGAATTTCGAATGTTGAAATTTGGTTCTATGGTTGATATATTAAGGTTGAAGAAAGAATCTTCAGTTAGGTTGTGTTGAGGGGTTTATATAGTTTGATGTGATGTGGGATCACTAATGGGTACATGTAGGGAAAGTTTATACAATGATTTGATGTCTTTGGAACGACTCTTGGCACGTTCGAGAACGAACGTATGTTTAAGTGGGGGAGAATGTAACGACATCACTAGTCGTTTTAAGCTTTAGTGTTCCATTTGGTGGCTTGAGACTTTGACTAGCTTCATATGATGTATTATGACTTGGGTTTATGGTCGAGCTTGGTTTTCGAGTGGTTCGGGATTGATTTGGAAGAATGACTCTTTGGTTTGGAAGCTTTAAGTTGGAAGAGTTGACCAAGGTTTGACTTTTGGGTAAACTAACTCGGGATTGGGTTTTGATTGCTCCAATAGGTTCTTTTGATGATTTTGGACTTTTACATATGTTCGGATTTGGTTTTGGATGTTCCAAGTAGAATTCAATACTATTTGTCGAAAGTTGGCAATTTGAAGAACTTAAGAGTTCATAAGTTTCACCAAGAGTTGACTTTGATGTTATATGACTCCAATTGGTGTTCTGAGACTTTGGGTAGGTCGATATAGTCAAATTGAACTTGTCTGCAAAGTTTGGAAGTAATCTGAATTGTTTAAGTGTGATTCGGACACTCTTTTGAAAGAATGAAGATTTTATAAATTAAGAGAAATTCGATTCAGTTTGAGCCTCGATTCTTTGTTGTGATGTTCCTGTGAGTATTTTGAGGCTTTGGATAAGTTCGGATAATATGTGTGTTCTTGTTGGTATGATTGGATAGGATCCCGAGGGGCTCGAGTGTGTTTTCGATCATTAGTTGAGAAACTAATTAAGTCAAGGATTTGGAGTTCGATCATGGTCAATATCCGGTCAAGATAACCTCATTTCGGTATTTTGAGTGCGGGAGCAGGTTCATAGCATGTAATATGATTGAAATGCATATATGGTTTGGTTATGGGATGTTCTGAATGAGTTTGTGTGCTAAAACTAAGATTTTCTAATTGCTGGTTTCTTTTTTCTGGTGTAAATAATTGCGAAAAAATATCATTTATGTCCCTGAAATTTTCAGGCTTCCTTCAAAACATCATATCTCCCTCATTTTAAGGCCAAATGGGGTGATTCAAAAAGGCTATCTTGAGAGTAATCTAGCTAGGATAATGTTGAGCTTATCAAACGTGAGTTTCGGAATCATCTAGGATCTGATTCGGTCTAGGACAGCTGTTGCATTTTTATTATTTCATAATTTAGTTATTTTTCTCACAAGGCTTTGGAGCTCGATTTTAGGCGATTTTGGAGGGGATTTTCACTGCTTGGATTGGGGTAAGTATTTTTAACTTGGATTTGTTTAAATTTCATGATTCCAACCTTAAATTTCGCGATTGATTGATGAATTGAATTGAAGAAATTGGGGATTTTAGATACAAACTTTTCTAAATCATAAATTGATTATTTGATGGCCGATTTGAGGTTGGAATTGGAAAACATTAGATGGCGTTGTGAGTTTTGAGCCTTCTGAAGGTTGTTTCGCACGGGATGGCGTTTCTACAGTGTTATTTGGCATGCTCGGTATTCTGAAGGTTGCGACAGTACCTGAATCTCCATACTTGATCTCTATCTCTCCCACTTAAATTACAGGCACGTATCACCTATTAAATCATCCCATGGGAGATAGTCCCAAAACCTTCCGCACCAAGTAACGAAATCCGTACATCTATGGCTACCAACCATGCTATTTTTGTAGTGTTAATCAAGAATTTGCAAATCAACACACAATGCCTCTTACACATAACACACCATTCTCAAGCGACTCTAAAATAGCGCTGAATGTCTGAAATCTCCCCCGCTCCTTCAAACTCGTGACATCCTTGTCAAATCCGAACCGCAAACTTGACCCTTCAATCCCAATTTCCACCCAGATCATCGCACCAATCATGTTGTTACGCGAGAGTACTAGAATCCCATCATAAATCCTGAATCACAAGTAGAATAAGCATTTCATCGGTTAGAAACCCCTTTCACTTAACTCATTTTGGGATAAAACCCGCAATATGCAACCAACTTCCCATAATCGCAAAAGACACAAACCTCAAGTCGTGGTCGAAACCGTCATAACTCTTCGGGACTTCTTTGCACATAAAAACCCATTAAAACTGAGTCTTCTAAATCAGTTGAGTCACGCAAACTAGCAAACCCACAAGTATAGCCATGAAACACTTATATAGCCTTATCACACCGAAGGAACCATACTACTAAACTAACCCAACTTCTTTGGATTTCCTCTTGACTTGATTTCAAAATAACACTTCTCTTCCCAGAACACAATGGATTTCAATCAACACTCATCCCGAGTGACCCAATATCACAAGACCACGTCGTCTCGATACCCATAAGCTATTTAATACCCTTACATGCACTCAATAGCACCTCTAATTGACACACCCATTTCGAAGAGAACTTTTGCGAATCAAAAGATGTTTCTTTTATCTCTCTAACACCACGTCACAAATCTAAAAATGATGTAGAATTTCCCCAGGTCTCCCTCACACTCTGCTGCCAAACTCAATCCTTAGCCACGCAACAAACTCAAAAATACTCAGGCACCATACCTTGAATGTTGAACCCACTAGAACCAACATTGAGAGTCGGCCACTCTAAGCTAATCCTGAATATATAACCAAACAACCAGTGCTCTGTTAGCACACGAATACTCCAAAAGAAACAACCAAATGAATCCCTTCCTTGCACGTCATATTCACTAAGATATATCAAATTCGAATCATTCCACAACCTTCACATATCAATAAGGTGAAATGTAGCAGACATCCATCAAATTCCTTGATTGAATTATCCCTATGTACCTAAATCCATAAACTGCAAAGACATATGATCACGTGATCCCATCAGATGTTAGGCTCCCCCCTCCCCCAGCTTTAATCCACAATCAAATTACCCAAGGTTCCACAGTGACTTTGCCTCCTTCGTTAACCCGATCACGCACTATTACTCAGTTAAATTCCTCATAAGCTCATGTTGCTCTAAGCATAATACATCCTGAGTTACAAGACCCAAATTCACACCCCACCTCATGACAGTCATGTTATCTTCCTCAAGCGATCCGGACCCACAATATAGTACATGCATTCCATTGGATAGAAGGTAGAACTCTTTATAGGAACTTCATCAAAAATAAGGCAACCTCTAACCTTGTCACAAGAGATGGCCCACCTGTGTAAACTTATATCGACATCCTCCAACGACATTGTCATAGTTACATCCACTATGAAATCAGTTAATTCTCCTAAGTCCATACTCGTCCACCAGCCGTAAGAATCCATTCATTCCATTAACATCAATGAAGGTCCAACAACACATCCAAAGCTCGAGACCATATTGCATCCCAAAAGGATAATCAAGCATTCAGATTCGTAAGCATTCCAAGCAAACTCTTTTCGTCGCATTTGAACTTCCTAATTATAGAAGTCACCATCTCAAACAAAATACACAGACTTAGTAATTTTCCCACCATGACCCAAAACACACTAAACTTTCTGAAATCATGTGGATGCCCTACCACAAAATCCATAACTATGTTTTCCCACTCCCACTCCAGTCTAGCCATCTTCCGAAGCAACTATTTGATCTATGTTGCTTATACTTGACCTGCTAACAATTCAACCACTGCGAGACATATTTAACATTGTCTTTTTTCATCCTCTGCCACCAATAATTCCACCCCAAACCTTGATCCATATCTATAGCATCCAAACAAATAGAATGTCATCAACTCTAAGCCTCCTTAAGGATCATCTCCCTCGAACCATCAACACTGGAAACACAAGTTCGACCCTGAAGTCGCAACATGCCGCCATCTCCAATAACCGCTTCTTAGGTACTACTTCGCAACATCGTTACCCCAAAGATAAACAAATTAAGACCATCATACTGATCCTTAGTGCGCTCAAACAAGGACGACAACACCACAACACAACAAGAATTCCACCAAGTTCAGAAATACCCAATCGTGCAACTTCACCTGTCAAATCCTGGACATGTAGCCCAATGCCTCACCCGTGTAGGAATTGAATACTGAAGTTCCATTCACAAACTGAATATTCCTTCTCCTGAAGCATTCACTACCGCAACATAAGTAAACACCCCATCATTTACACCAACACTCCGCGATAACAACGCAAGAAGTATCACAATACACTGTGTATATCCCTGAACCCTTGGGAAACACAAACACTAGGTTGAAATGACTGAACACTCCTCCACAATGCAACAATAGTAGTCCGCCCGCATACACAGGGAAAACATCATGCACCACATCTGTAGCATCTCCACGACTCGTCGATGCCCAATCGATATCGAATGCTTGACATCGCGTACGAATGAGTAGGAAGGAATCAAAGACATAAGCTTCAATCGAAATAAAATCGCACGACAAGGAATCAAGAAGGGAAGTTCTCCTAACATCCTTGTAGCCTCTCGAAGATAATTACAAACATCTCTGTACTGATCTGCAAGACTCTACTAGACTTGCTCTAGTAAGACCTAAGTGAACCTAGTTCTCTGATATGATGTTGTCACGACCTGATTTCCACCATAGACCGTGATGGCTCCCAACGCTGTCGTAGTCCATAACACATTTTGTAACAAGTGATGAAATAAATAAGCAGAGTTTCTATGTTTTTATAGAAAAATGATATTATATTAAATGTTCAAACTTGGTAAACATATAAACCTAAATATCATAGCAGAATACAACAAGAACAAGATCCAAATCCACAAAATCCGGTGTCACAAGTGCATGAGCATCTAATAGGATATACAACCACTACAACAACTGTCTGGAATAGAAAATAGACCGAATATGGTAAATGAATAGGAAGGGACTCCATGTTTTGTGGATCATAACATGGAATGCGGCTCACCACAAAGTATCCTCAGCAACTGCACCTACGCGCCTAGATGACCACCGAATATACCTGTCTCAGTACCTGCAAAACTAGTGTAGAAGTGCAGTGTGAGTATGTAAATCAACGTGTACCTAATAAGTATCTAACCTAACCTCGAAGAAGTAGTGACAAGGGGTCGACATTGACACTTAATAGGAATCCAATAGTCAAAGTACACTAAAGGTAGACAGATATGAAGCATGGAAAGTAAAAGCAATGAAAATATATATATGTGCATAACTCGATCCTCAACAGAAGAGTAAATACAAAATTCTCAAATACCGAATATTAACTTGAATGGAATATATATAAGATAAATAACAATAAAATGTCACATCTCAAGTCAGAAAAACGCATAGGTATGTTGACTCCTTATAAATATTACGCATGATTCTACCGAGGCGAACAGCCTGATCTCATAAGAGTGATGTTACAACAGCCTAACTTGGTTGTATGGCCCGATCACATAATAATAATGTACACCGTCGAGGTCGTACGGCCCGATCCATAGATGCATCTCATAATACTGCCGACGCAAATGGCCCGATCCCATAATGGTACTGCTGAGGCGTTCAGCTCGATCCCATAGGAATAGTAAAACATGTGGGTCACTGGCCCCACTCACGAATATATGTGTAAATTATGAAATCCAAGAAACTTTCGAACAAATACGTACAACGCGGGAGAAATACGTAAAAAGGAAGTATAATTTTCGAGAAGAATCAAGTAGTGCGTCAAGTATCCAAAATAGAAAGGTGTGATACTCTAAGCAAGCCTAGCCTCACGCTAAAATATAAGTTAAAGCATTTAAATAGGCAATAATAACTCAAGTAATACAATTAAAATATGGTGTGAGTCTAAGTCTATCCGGACATAATTAAGAATCTGGCATACGCATCAACACTCGTCACCTCATACATGTGTAGCTCCCATAAGTAACACGTAACAAATATATCACCTACGAGATAAATTCCCTCTTACAAGATTAGACATGAGACTTACCTCCTTCAAAATTCGATAACCGGCTCCAACACCTCTCTAACACCTCAAACCAATGCTAGATAGTCCAAAGCTAGTCAAAAAAACGTGCAAACCAATCAAAATATACTCAAAGACTCTTAATTTAAAAATTAGAGACAGTTGTCAACTCCACACAAAGGTCAACAAAGTCAACCCCTGGGCCCACGCGCCCGGATTCCAAAATTCTCGAAGATAAATATTACCCATACCATGAACTCAAATATATAATTTATTCCAAACTCCATACCCAATTTTATGGTCAAAACTTAAAAATATCATTTCTAGGTTTTCTTCCAAAATCCCACAATTTCTACCAATTTCCATATTTAAATCCATACATAATCCATGTATTTAGCTCTCAATGAGTAGATATCATTTACCTTATGATAGATGATGAAAATGCCCCTTCAAAATATCCCCAAATCACCTCAACAAGAGAGAAAATGAACAAAATGAGCTTAATCCCTGAGCTCATTGTTATAAAGCTTCTGCTAGGCCCTTCATCGTGTTCGCGGGCCACTAGTTGTGTTCGCGAAGGCCTTCCTGCCCAACTCTTCGCGTTCGTGATGACTAATTTCCCCTATCCACGATCCCCTCCTTCGTGTTTGTAGTTGCCCTGCTACGTTCGCTAAGGGCAATCTGCCCAACTCCTATTCCTCGCGTTCGCGTCTCCCATGTCGCGATCGCGTAGGGAAAATTTACATTGGGGCCCAGTTCCTTCTCCACTTTGTGACTCCTATGTTACATCCGCGTGGCACAAAATCCATCCACCAAAATCCTTCATCGCGAACACGTGTTCACGAAGTACAACACCGGAACCAGCAACCATCAGTAGCAAAATACACTGCCATGGTCCGAAACCACCCCCAATCACACCCATGGAGTCCGCGACCCTTCCAATCATACAAACCAGTCCCCATACCTTATCCAAACTTATCCAAAGACTTGAAACGCCACGAATAATATCAAAACAAATAATCGCCGATCAAAATCCTTCTCATAACTTTCGAACCTTCAAACTTCGCCGAACGCGTCTAAATGCGTAGACATTCAAGATCACGACCAAACTTCACACACAAGTTCCAATCTACTATATTAACCTACCCAAGGTCCTAGAACATCACGCAAAGTCCGATAACACCAAAGTCTACTTCAAGTAAAACTTAGCAAATTTAAAAACTTCCAACAATACTCCCTGAATCACTTCCGGACCATCTGATACTCAACCCGAACGTATTCCCAAGATCAAAATCACCTTATGAACCTATAAATCCTGATTCTGAGGTTGTTATCTCAAAAGTCAAACCTTGGTAAACTCTTGCAACTTAAAGCTTTCGAATTGAGAATTATTCCTCCAAATCAACTCCAAACTTATCAAAAATCAAAACCAAATGCACATTAAATTCATAATACATATAGTGAAGCTACTCAAGGACTCAAACTGCTGAACTACATGCTAGAGCTCAAAATGACTGGTCAGGTCATTACATATATGTATGTAGGAAAAGGTTACCTAACTTATGGACTTTTCAAGATAAATGTAATAGCTATTGATATCAATGAAGTCCAAGCTTCTTCTTATTTACTTGAGTCAAATAATTTATGGCATGCACGTCTAGGTCACATCAACTTCAAAACTATGCGAAAATTAGTTAACTTGGAAGTATTGCCTCAACTTGAAAGTGATAATTCGAAATGTCAAATATTTGTGGAATGAAATTATTTTAAATATCCTTATAAGTCAGTTGAAAGGAACTTAAAACCTTTAGCTTAATTCACATAGATATGTAATGATCCGACCGGTTACTTTGATCTTTAGCATTCCATTCCGGAGGTTTGGGACTTTGAGTAACTTCATATGATGTATTATGACTTACATGTATGGTAGGTTTTAGTTTTTGAGTGGTTCGGTATTCATTTGGAAGAATGACTCTTGGTTTGGAAGCTTTAAGTTGGAAAAGTTGACGAAGGTTTGACTATGGGTAAATGGACTAGGAATCCGGTTTTGATGGTTTTGGTAGGTTCGTATGATGATTTTGGACTTGTGCTTATGTTATGATTTTGTTTTGGAGTTTCCTAGAAGAATTCAAGACTATTTGTTGAAAGTTTGCAATTTGATAAACGTAAGAGCTCATAAGTTTGACCAAGAGTTGACTTTGATGTTATTAGACTCCAATTGGTGTTCCGAGACTTTGGGCAGGTCTATATAGCTGATTAGAACTTGTGTAAAGAGATTTAAAGTAATCCAAAGTGTTTAAATGTGATTCGGACACTCTTTTGAAAGAATGAAGATTTAACAATTTAAGAGAAATTATATTCAATTTGAGCCTAAATTCCTTATTGTGATGTTCTCGTGGGTGTTTTGAGCCTTTGGATAAGTTTGGATAATGTATTTATACTTGTTGGTATGATTGGATGGGGTCCCGAGGGGCTCGGATGTATTTTGAATTATTGGTTGAGAGACTAGTTAAGTTATGGATTTGGAGTTTGAGCACGGTCAATATCAGGTCGAGACGACCTTTTTTCGGTATTTTGAGTATACGAGCAGGTTTGTATCTTGTTTTATGATTGAAATGCATATATGGTTTTTGTCCGGGAGATTCCAAATGATTTTAGGGTGCTAAAACAAAAAATTTGTGATTGATGATTTCTGGTGCAATAATTACAAAAATACCAATTATGTCCCTGAAATTTTTACACTTCTTTTAATACTTCAAAACATCATATCTCCATCATTTTAAGGCTAAATTGGGTGATAAGAAAGGCTATCTTGGGTGTAATATCGCAAGAATTATGTTGGTATTATCAAATGTGAGTTTTAGGATAATCTAGGATCGATTTAAGTTGGGAAAATTGTTGCGTATTTTACATTTGTTCCGAAATTGAATCACTTTTTCTCAAAAGGTTTTAGAGCTCGGAAAGAGACGATTATTGAGGGAGTTTTCATCTAATCCATTGGGGTAAATATACCTAACTCGAATTTATGATTATAGCATGAATCTATCATTGATTTTGGCTCTATATCAAGGAATCTTAAAGAAGAAAAGAGGGTTTTGTCTTGGAAGATAAGAAAGTGCATTTTGGGGGTTTTGGAAAAACTTTTCTAAAGTGAATAAATGAGTTTTGAACATCCATTCGGAGTCGGATTTGGATGAAACTTGTATGGTTGGACCCCTATTTGAATGGATTATCAAAATTTATAATTTTTGTCGGGTTCCGGGGTGCGGGACACTGTTGACTTTTTTGTTGACTTTGAGTATTTGATTAAATATTCGACCTTTAAAATTTGGGTTTGATTCCTATGGAATTATTTGATGTTATTGAGTTATTTTTTGCTAGATTCGAATCGTTCAGAGATCGATTCGCACGCGAAGGTATTTTCAGAGTATTGATTTGGCTTGTTTGAGGTAAGTGTCTTGCCTAGATTTATTTGAGAAAAATTTCATACTAACTAATATTGTTTGCTACGTGCGGGGGTGATGTATATATGAGGTAACGAGCATACATATGTGTGTCTTGAGTATTCATGCTCGGTGTAGATTCTAGCTTACTCCATGCCTTGTTTGGTTGTGTGTTTTACTTGATTCTATGTATTATTTAATTGATCGACTATGTGAGTACAATAAACATGCTAGAGGAATGTTAAGTCTATTGGTACCTTATGTTAAACATGATGAGCAAATCTTGAGTCTTATGATATATTTGCCTTGGAGAGATATACACATAGTTTATGAGCACACATACGGACTTGTTCTTTTAATGTGCCTTGATTTGGACGTGTGAACTCTGTGATGCATATGTGGTCCTTTGTATGACTACTTGAACTTGGTTTCTATAATTGATTTAGCAATAGTCATGCTTTATCCGCATTTTTATTATTACATGTCCTTGTGCACTTTATTGATGGGTTATGAGGATACGCCTCTTGATGATAAATTATTTTCTTGCATTATTGTGATAACTATGGCACATGTGAACATGTTGTGCAGGTTGATTGTTGATGCGTGGAGTATAAGGGTGGCATTTCACTGTTGATGTTGTGTGGAGTATAAGGGTGGCGATATGCGCATGCGGCAATATAAGGGAGTCATTCCATTGCTATATGCATACGGAGATATAAGGGAGGTATTTCATTGTTATGTGCATGCGACGACATAAGGGAGGCATTTCATTATGATGTGCATGCGGCGAAATAAGGGTGGCATTGTGGAGATGTTAAGTTATGGCCTAGGGGCGATTTTCATTGCTTATGTTTAAGTGGTGGTACAAGGGTGACATATTTAAATGTTCATGTGACTTCCTTATGTGTGTGATGCATTTTTACATATTTTCTTGCGTTGAATTTAACATTCTAAGTTATGCCTCTGTTATTACTTGATGATTTAGTTGTCAAGATGGATTTACCTACGTAGAATTGATATCTCATATCTTGTTGAGTTGTTTTAGCATATCGGATTGACGAGATGAGGAAGTTGTCATCATGCATTAATATATTTGATTCTTGAAAAGTTCTCTTGAATGTGTTATTTGGAAATTTATACAGAATTAGATTATATTGTGGCACGAGGTCTTTGTCGTGCAAGTGTGATTTATATTGTGACACGAGGTCTTTACCATGCGTGTGTGACTTATGTTGTGTCATGAGGTTTTTGTCGTGCGAGGTTGATTGATAATATGGGCACGAGGTGCCATATGTGTACGTTTCTATTTGATGACTTGTTGTTGAAGTTGATCCTTTACTTATATTGAGTTGTAATCACTTGTTCTAATGAGATTATAGTTATTATTTTTCTGCTATACTTCATGTAGCCAGTCATTGATATATTGAACAGGTGATTTGACTAGTGAGTATCTTTTGACTTAAAAGTCTCGTCATTACTTCTCTGAGGCTAGTCAAGATACTTAATGAGTACATGGGGCCGGTCATACTCATCCTACACTTATGCATCTTATGTGCAGATTCTAGAGCTGAGTAGCTGTGAAGAGTGAGCTTTGCATTAGAGACGTACTCGCATGCCAGATTCATGCTACTTTTTGTTCATGGTAGCTTAGGATTTCGTTTCTGTTTATGTAACTTTCAAACCGATGTTGTATTAATTCATTTCACCAGTTTTGTAAATCTATATCGTAGTGGCTCATGACTTGTACTACTACTAGTCCTCGAGATAGTTATAATGAATTTTGATATAGTTTTATTAATATACTGATGATTTCTCATTGTAGTAGTAACTTATATTGTTTGTCTTACCTAGAGGGTTGATTTAGGTGCCATCACGACTTAGTGGGATTTAGGGTAGTGATAAGATATTTGTGACATGAATCAATCATATCGCGGTGGAAAAAAATATTTCATAACTTTTATCAACGATAGTACCAGACATTGCTATATTTACTTACTTCGTAATAAAGATAAAGAAATTGATGCATTCAAGCAATATAAAAATAAAGCTAAATCACAACTAAACAAAAAGATCAGATGATAAAAATGATAAGGATGGCGAATATGAATCTCCGTTTGAAGAAATACTTTCGGAATATGCATTATTGACCAATCAATTGCCTCTTACTCATTGTAATCTAATTAAATTTCAAAAAGAAAGAATAGAGCATCAAATGATATGATGAATCCTCGTTATATAACTTGTGGGAGGGAGTTATCCTTACGGCTAACTGAATACTCAATCAAGTGTCCGATAGTAAATACAATCTAGTCCTTATGAGAAAAAGAAAGGAAGGAAGCTCAATTTAAATCATTTCAAATTGTGGAAGTGTTTGGCAAAAGTGCAAGTTTCTAAACCCAAGTCAGTAAAAATAGGATCGAAAATCGTTGATTGGATTTTCATAGGATATGCAATTAATAATAAAGCATATCAATTTCTGGTTCATAAATCAGAAAATTCCGACATTCATATGAATACGATAATAGAATCAAAAAATACTAAATTTTTTTAGATGTATATCTGTAAAAAAGAATGTGAGTCGTCAAGTGAAAATCTAAGTGATTACGGGAAGAAGCAAAGGAAAGTACGTTGAATGAGAAAAATCAAGAATTAGTAAACTGAAAAGGACGACTACTTCCTTTGGATCAGAATTTCTGATATTCCTGTTGGAAACTAAGCTTCATACGTTTAAAGAAACAATTTCAACCTCAAAATCACAATATTGGAAAGAGACAGTCATAGTGAAATAGAATCTATATTAAACCACCATATTAGGGAATTGGTTGATCTTCCTCCAGGGAACAAGTCTTTAGGTTCCAAATGATTTTTTAAGAGGAAAATGAAAGATGATGACACTATTGATAAATATAAAGCAAGATTTATTTCCAAAGGTTTTAGACAACGAGAAGGTCTAGATTATTTTGATATATACTCGACGGTAATGAGAATTACATCCATTCGAGTGCTAATAGCGTTGGCCGCCGTGTATGGACTTCCAATCCATCAATGGATGTTAAAACAACATTCTTAAATGAAAATTTAGAGAAAGAAATTTACATGGAACAACTTGAAGGGTTTGTAGTTCCCGAAAAAGAAAAGGTGTATCGACTTGTTAAGTCACACTACTCACTAAAATAAACACCCAAATAATGGCATGTGAAATTTGAACAAACAATATTGGCAAATAAATTTATGATTAATGAGTGTGATAAATGTGTTTATATTAAGAACACTCCAAACTACATGGTCATTGTTTGTTTATATGTTGATAAGATGTTATTGCCGACATAAATGCTACTAAATGTGTGCTTGCTAGCAAGTTTGATATAAAAGACTTAGAAGTTACAAATTTGATTCTAAGACTTAAAATTCAAGAAACTCCTCGAGATCGAGCGTTGTCTCAATCTCATTATATTAAAATGGTACTTGAAAATTCAAGTATTTAGATTTTAAAGTTGCAAAGACTCTGTTTGATGTAAATGTTATTCTTACAAAGAATCTAGGTCAGAGCAATTCTCAATTAGACTACTCTCGAGTGTTGAAAAATTTTATGTACATCATGAATTGTAAACAACCTGATATAACTTGTACAGTGAGTAAACTAAGTCGTTACACAAATAATCCGACCAAACTCATCAGATGGAAATAAAATGAGTTATGGGGTTTCTAAAACACACTCAAAATTATACTTTGCACTACAATAAGTATTTGCGGTAATAAGGATATAACGATGCAAATTTGATCACTGGATCAACAGAATCTAAATCCACAAGTGGATACATTTTTATCATTGTTGGATGAGCAATATCTTGAAAATCGTCCAAACATACATTCATCGCTCGCTCTATATGGAATCTGAGTTTATAAGCTTGAGACAAAGCTGGTGAAGAAGTTGAATGGCTCCGAAATTTTTTGGAAGATGTTCCACTTCGGTCCAAACCAGTTGCTCCTATATGTATACTCTATGATAGCCAAATAGCAATAGAAAGGGTTGGAAGTGTTATGTATAATGGAAAATCTTGTCACATACGACGAAGACATAATACCGTTAAACAATTTCTCTCTAGTGAAATTATCATAATTGACTACGTAAGATCAAAGATAATGTATCAGATCCGCTTATAAAAGACCTAACTAGAGAGGAGGTTGATAAATTATCGAAGAGAATGGGAATATGACGAGGACAAATCATTGTGGTGGTAACTCTACCTAGAAGACTGAAGATCCCAAGAACTAGGTTCAAGGAGATCAAACAAAGTCATTAATAACGGTTCAACATTGTCAAACAAAACTTTGGTCTATTCTCGTGAGGAAGACAATATTCAGTATCAAGGATAAAGCATTAAGAGTTTTTAATGGTTTCTAAATTTGATACGGGGTATATCAAATAGAGTATCTATGGGATAACATGTTTAGGAATTACCTATGTAAGTGTGAAGTGTAAATCGTTTCAAATAGAATTCTGTAAGGCCATTTCTCTATGAACTTATAAACCATGTGATGTTCATGGTTGAAATGAACATAACAATGAGAGCCAAAGACGGTTAAAGGGTTGATTGTGTGACTTATAGTTGTCTAGGTATACAACAAAGTTTGACGGTTCAAAGATATCAAATCTACCGATTGACCGAGTATATCCGACATAAGATCACTACGAAAAGTTCAAAGAAAAACCTACTTATCCAGATACGATAAATCCTTACTTGTAAATCACACAATTTACATGGATGCATATTTTTTAAATAGCCTCCGTTCATGTGGGAATTTGTTGGAGTTTAAAATAATAAAATAAAGAGGTATGAATAAAAATGGAGGGAAAAGAATTAGATGAAAACAAAAAGTTGATGTTCCTTTTAGTAAGCCACTTTGTCCATCATTTGAAAATGAAAAGAAAATCTCTTGTGCTTGTATAGAGAATTATATCTTTTAACTCTTAAAAGAATTGAGAAGAAGTGGTACCCTACGCAGTTATCGTCGTCACTTGCTCGCTCGCCTTGGCTCGGATTCGAATTTGATCAAATAATCTGATTGATTGATATGTTTTTTTAACTAAATTTATATAATTTCCTTTCCCTAATTTATTCGCGCGAAATTTTATTAGTAAAATTTGCGGTCTAAATTAAAATTTATGGATTTTTGAAACGGTCCCTATCAGAAATTTTAAGTATTTGTGTCAAACAGAGACCTATTTCCGTATAGGCACCTATGCATCTGTTCAGACTCCAACTTGTTGGCTATAATTCAAACGCTTGGCTTCATTTGAATACCATGCATCTTCAAGTTACCCCGTCTTTACATGCCAGTGGCATATTATTTCTTTTGTTTGTTAAGGGAATTATGTTCCTATAAATCGTAAAAATGAATGACAAGAAATGGGAAATTTATTTAGTTTCATCAACTCCTTCTTGACACGTCCATTGTACTTAGCACCTTTCATTATAGTGACTTTCTTTTTCTTTTCGTTTGTTAACTTTTTCATCTATGTTTCCTGATATTAAGGAATGCTAAAGCATTGGATTGAATCTTTTGTGCTATCCAGTTTTGCGTCACCCATCGAATTTGTATCCACTTTTTTCAAAAGAAGTTTAATTGTTACACAATTTTTAGATAACTTCAGATACATACACTTTTCTTTTCTTTTCTTTTTTCTTCTTCTTTGCGCTTAGAGTTTCTTCTTCTTTTTCTCGGTTGCAAAATCGATTTGTTAATTTTATTGTTGTTTTTGACAATTTGATGATTGAGATTTGTTCTTTGTGGTGTTTCAAAGTTATGTTTCAAATTTGAGCTCATTTGGAGTAAATTAGACATTGAATCGTGTATTGGATTGTTGAAATTTGAAGAACAAATTTATGTTTCAAAACTTAAGATTCAAAATCTAAAATTGCATTTGAAAGATAGAAGAACTTCAGAATTTATTTTTAAAGTTGTATTGAAGAAATCAAACTACTTCAAATCCGAGCAGGTACACTTTGCAAAATTTTGTGCTATGCGGGTAAAACTTCTTCCATGGTGGCCTCAAAAGTGGGTATATACGAAAATACCCCTTCCAAAACTTCATTTTCTAAAAAAAGGGAGCTACAGAATTGCCCTGTACCACGAAAGCTTTAGGTCAATACTAAGTACTTCTGTCCATATTTTCACCTTTCATAATTCATAAAAAGGGCAGTTCAGTGGCAGATTCAAAATTTGATGTTGTGATTCTGAGTTGAAAAATAAGTTCTGAAATGCACATCCAACTCTATCTGTATTTGTGTTTCATATATATATAGGATTCGAGCACAAACTCTGAGTTCTACTGAATCTGTATTTGTTTTTCATATATATATATATATATATATATATACAGTCTGAGTTCTACTGAATCTGCAAACATGCATTTGGATCCGCCACTGTTCATGTTCATCTCATTGGATGGTAGAGATATGACTACAGAGCTGGGAACTGAGAGAGATAATCATCACTGTAATACTAAATATATATCCTATGAATCAATTTTACAAGAAAGAATTCTATTAGTGGTGTCAAAATCTAAGAAAATTATGGAAGTGTTATCTTTTGTGCGCAATGTTCTGGCTTCGTTCAACAAAGAATTTGCTATTTTTTCTGCAGAAATTTCATCTGTTGAGCTTCTTTCCTTTATCTGCACATCATAAAATTCCAACATATGGTTAAAGAAGCTACAGCTTGGGAAAGAATCGGGTGCCTCCCTCCTACACACAAGAGAATCATACAAAGTGCTCGTACCTGCTGGACTTGTTGAACTGCCTTCTTCACATTAATTACATCCCAGAAGCCATCACTGGAGCAAATCCACAAGCATGTTTTAAGCCGAAAGTATAGTTTATCTATTAATCTATAGCACATATTGAAGAATAGACATGTACTTATTGATGTCCTAGAGTTCGACACAAGTATGTCAAGGCAACCCATGTTAGATAGAAAACAAGATGAAATATAACATACTTGACAAAGTTCATTTTTTCTTTAATTTCAGTAGAGGGTGAAGGGGAAACGAGGAGAAGGGAAAAATCAGGATAGAGAGGGAATGAAACAGCTCTGCCGCAATACATGAAATGACATCAAATAAAGGTGGAATTACCTAGCTAACAGTGCAAATCCTTTGCTAGCTTGATGTATGTACACAACTTGACTAATATAAGGTTCTGAACTGAAGCGAGCATCTTGCTGTTTAAGAAATTTGTCTCCAAGCATACGAGCAAGGTTTAAACCTAGTAAAGGCAAGCAAACCAGTAGCTGGTTGATCATTGAGATTCTACAGGGGATATACAAGAACAATAGAGACAAAAGTTCTTTTTTTTTTTCTGGAAAGGATCAGAGACAAAAGATTTTACTCACCACATAGTCTTGTTTCCCCATCTTTTAAAGGATCCCCTGTTGCTTGGATACGCATCCTTTCAGAGTAACTAGTTATTCTGTGATCTTCAGTCATTTTTGTCAGCTTCCCGTCAATACTGCCTCAAACAAAAACAGAATGAATGAGTTTAAACTAAGTGCTTTATAATAAGTATATATCTTAAACTGCTTCTAAACCTTCACTGGCATGAGTTGACAAAGTATTGCATTAAGACAACTTATAGCTGCATAACATCTTACTAAAGCATAGTCCGTAGAAACATGAACTACATACTGTCAATCAATCAACAACTAATCCTCAACTAGTTGGATCAGCCATATGAATTCTAGTTATCCATTGCGCTCTATTCGAACCCATTTTATTCTAATGCTAAATAGTATTTTGTTTTATAAGTGAATTAAGGATGCTCTAAAAGTAAAGGTTCTCTAAATCTCCCACTATCTCCAAACTAACAATTTCTTTAATAACAATGGTGTTCATGCCAACTATGCACACATTGACTACTTACACCAATATAGATACCGGGTAACTCTACCCACTAAAACGTAGGCACATGAAAAAAAATCGCCGTCTATTTTTTCCTCTATTAGGATTCAGACTCTGATCTCCTATGGTTCATAATTCCAGCTTTATCGATGGCCAGACCACACCATGGGAAGCAGTCCAAGTTAACATATAAGTCTTGAAACACAACAATTTCATGAAAACAGTGGGACCTGATGCAAGAAACAATATTTGGATCTTAATCCTAATTAGTTGGTATTGCCTGTATAGAACCTTTGTTTCCATTGTGTTGTGTTCTTAGGATAAGTCCACATCAAAGTTCAGTGTCACACGGTCACACCTACAAAACCGATGCATTTGGACGTCCATATAAGACATGCTGAAACCATTTCATGCAAACTACTCCTAATTTTCTTCTATGCATGCTGTTTGGAACCTTTTGTCAAATGAGATCATCTCTAATCTTGTACGAACGCAGATCCCTCTACGACACTCATTTGATGAATATGTTGGGCTTTTGAGGCCCAATATTAACTCTGATATATCATTTTTGGTTTCACGCTATGTATGATGAAATTTTGCAGACTGCATATTAGGCCAAGTTAGAGCTGCAACATATTAACAGATAAATGGTTTATGTTTCTGTAACATTGCAAAATATTAAAGCTCAATCTCTCTAATAAAGATAAATGTCAATCTTACCAATTCAAGGCATAAATCTCGAAAGTTGGAATTCATGGTTCGAAGAATCGAGGTATTAGTCGTCTGAGCAGAAGTAATTGAGAAGATAAAACTATGAGAACTATAGAAAATTAGACTATAGCTCATGCAAAGTAAACAAAGATCATTATTACACACAATACAAAAATGAAGAACGCCAAAAGCAACCAAAGGCCATATGGAAATGCAGCCATGTATTAGTAGTTAGCAAATGAAATTACTGATGAAAGTGTGGGGACGCACTTTACAACACAAGCTGAATCTCCAACATTTGCACATTGCGCATAAAAGTTTTCATGATCATCAGCCCAAACCAGAAGCACTGTTGCAGTACATCCCTAACAGATTTGATTGTCATCAATAAGGAAAATATTAGTAAATCCAACAAACTAAAACCTTTTAACAGCTTTAATGTGCAGCACGAACTTAGTAATAAAAAAAACAATTAATATCCTGTAAGAATGCAAATAAACATGAGAACAAGGGAAAGCCGCATCAAGGCATGGACTTAACCACAAAATTCTTCCGCTCAACTCACAACATTCATATAAATAAACTTGTTACACACAGAGATAAAGCTTTAACCAGGTGAACAAAGCTTATAAGATATACTACAAAATAAGTCTAGGTAAAAACCTCATAGTGGTGATCTATACTCGCTTCAGTTTGAGAGAACGCTTCTCTAAGAACATCTGAAGCATCACATTGTGACAACACCCTCTCCCTTCTAAATGAATCTGACAAGATGCTAGCAACTATCTGAGGCATTATTCTGTATAGGGACAACAAAAAACCACAAAGAAATTAGCACATAGGGGTGACAAAGAATTTGCTCACCTAGCAAAGACAAAGTAACAGTGAATTCAGTAAATCCAACTAAAGATTTAATTTTTAAAATTTCATTCCAAAATTGCAATGAAAAAAGAAGATATGAGATGATCCAGAATAAAGAATGTTTTCAAGAAAATTTTAGCCTATGTCATTTTTCAGCAGAAAAAACAACCAATTGCTTTGTGACTGTTATTGTGAAGAAAACAGCATGTATGATTTCTTTGGGTCAACATTACCTTTTAGTTTTACTGGTGGAGTTACATAACACAGTGATTATAACTTACTTGCTGACAGACGTTGCAGCACCAGCTCCTCCGTGTCCATCGCATATCCCAAACAATCCAAACTACAATGGCAAATGTACAAATTTCTTGGTCATTATCTTTTGACTGGTAAGATAATATAAGCCTTTCAATAGTCCAAACCTTATCCGTCCCGGGAACAGGCCAATGGTAATAACAAACATCTTCCATAGGCAGCTTCTTTCCTCCTCGACGTACGGCCATGGCATCTGATGCGACACCAATCCCAAATGGGACCTGATGCTCACTTTGGGATCTAATTTGTACCTGGAAGAGAAAATATTACATGATGAGCATCTATGTTCAAACGCCTGCAATCATACATTAGTTAAACGTTATATATATTATTTTCTCTTTTGGTTTGTCTGGAAAACAAGTAAGCTTTTCTCAAATGGCAAACCGTAAGATTTTAAACCAACCATAATGGTATAATTTTGTGATTAATTGACTCCAATATAGTTTTTCCGCCCAAATATTAGTAACTTCTAAGTCACACAGCTCAAACTTTTCTTCATGATGTCTATCCGAAATCAAACCACACTGTTAAATAGTAAGAGGTAACACATTTTAGAAGAGTTTCTTCTTTACTGCCATTGAAAAAATTGGTTAAGTCACATAGGACTCAGCTTATGAATTGGAAATTATGATTGCCAGGCTTTTAGCTCGAGACAGGATAAAAAGCCTCTTCAAATAGAAACAGTCGGGATTATACTTACCAAAATAAACACAATTACAGTAATAGTAACAGCTTAAACATGAATAGATATACGAAGAGAACTAAGGTAAGAACTACACAGTATTGTGCAATTAAAGACAATTGACAACAGACGATGGTAGGTGGCTTGAGGGGTCATGGTTGTTCACTAAGACTATGAGTCTATACAACAGTACAAAAAAAAAAAGGCATACTATACCAGAATATTGTACACTTCCTACTACTGCCTCTGTTCACTAACACTATGAGCCTAATCAACAGTACAATAAAAAAAAGGTGTACTATACCAGAATATTCAAAGAACTAATTTGGATTACAAGGGCAAAACTGACCTACTTTGGTCCAGATTTAGGTATTGAAAATTTTACCTTTCTGGTAATAAAACGTGTAAATTTGAGCTACGTGTAAAGACACATCCAAACAAAAAAGCGAGAATCTAGAAATATCAAATTGTGGTCAAAGAGGATGGGTTCACTCCATAATGCTAGTAGGTAGATCCTCCTGTGAAGGTAATATAAACCTGTTAGAAATCACTCCTTCCCACTCTATCCTCGACTCATTTGTTTCACTAACTCGGCCTTTAGTTCCTTCATGGGCGATACTGTGCAATCCATTTTCTGGAAATATCAGATATTAGTTTTTAAAAAAGAACATACAAATTTTTATTTTTATTTTTATTAACTAAATAGTATTTTCAATTACGGTGATGCTCAGGCCAGCGCGTTTGTGCACCTCAAGTAATTCATTGAGCACCCACAGCCTCCAGCAGCACTAGTATGGGATAAAGCCAACCAAGACTTAAGCAGATGCAAAGAATTACTAGTGTCGCCTCTGTTGAGATTCAAACCTTGGTTTCAAGGTCATCACCTTGCACCTCTACGACCACTAAGCCACCCCATCCGGAAAATTATTAAAAGAAAATTTCATACGTTATTAGATCAACTTTTTATATTGAAAAAACAAGCTAGGATTCATAAACCGCGTTTGTATCATGAAAAAAAGGTAATTTTAATCTGTTTCTAAATCCTACTTTGCTATTCCGTATTCACCTTGTCGTGATTGGTTTCAACTCTCATTTAATCAGGCGATACCAAGTTAGCCATGTTCAGTAGAAAAAGGGGCAAACTGCAATTTTCGCGATCCATCTGTAGCTAATCCTTGTATACCTATAACACTTAAAGCATCCATTTTCAGTCACATGAAATGAGCCTTCTTTCACAAGAAATATTAGTTCTGGAAGCTGCTAGAGCATATGAAGGACATTAGTGCCATGAAGTTTCCCTTCTTGATGGTGCTCCTTGACTACAGTAGTCCAATTGTTTTTATAGCAACTTCTTGGTCGTAAATTTTGCAACAAATAAATTTTATTAGCTTTTCAAATAGCCAGCGGTGGATATAGTTACACATGAAAGTATTAGAAAGCAAAGACACTCTGTCTCCATAGGAAATTGGTGCCTTTATTTAGAGGGGAAGGATCACGAAGTAATTGGTTGTCTTTTTTAATATATTGTGGGAGGGGGGATGAGACCATCTTCAAAACAAGAATCTTAGTAAAATGACAACAGCAAACAAGAATCTTAGTAAAATGACAACAGCACAAAGCCCATACACACTTACAAATATTTGCGAAGTTGTGCCAAGCGTTATTATGTCTCCATTTGCAAGCTCAACTGGATCGCCCCACTGTCTGCTCCCAGAATGAGGACTATGGACAGCACGGGAATTAACTAGTGTGCCGTTCAAGCTACCCATGTCAACCAGCTCCCACCTCAATTTCTGAAACAATAGAAGTGAAATGTGCCTTCTACTTTATTGTCTTTCGTAAATAAATAACTAAGAAACATAACAACATGTTATTAACATCTGCCAAGATCCATATGAAACCACAGATTTTCAATGGGCGTACATTTATATTCCAGTTTATCATTGCATGCTTGCCAGAAATTTCTGAATCCTTGAGCAAGATATCACTAGGTGTCACTCTTCCAAGAGTAAGTGGAAGCCTAGATGTATCTGCTGATTGCATTGAATGTTGAAGACCTTGACAAGGTCCCGAGATAACCTCCAGCATGAGGATGCTTCCTGCACTTCTAAAAGAAAAATATGATGACACTGTTTACACATACTGTCAATCAAAAAGTGTAGAAAACATCAAGCACTTGTCACAGTGATAGAAGAAATTACTTTGATCTTTAGTATCTTTTGGAGAAAAATCTCCAAAATTTTCATTCTGTATTGCCACATTTGGTCTGTACTTTACATCTTCCGATCTTATGTGTTTCTGCTCTTCGGCTAACTGATTAATCACAAATGGACGCTTAAGCGTCTGGCCAATAGAAATATCTTCTGAAGTATCACAAACATCCAGAACAAAACTGTCACCTGGAAAAAGCAATTTAAGTTATGATCTATAAAGAATAAAAAGCCAATCAACAAGGAAGGAAGCATTATATACTATGCATTAATTGAGGATTTATGGAGGTCAGCCTTTGTTTATGAACAAGTCCCTGAGTCCAGGGTGAACCATAAGCCCCTTGATTCTGGTGACCGCCTGCATCGTGAACATAACTTCTAGAATATTCATGACTCTGGCTTTCAATCAGATGCAAATCATCTGAAATAAGAGGCCTCTCTACATCATCAGCCTACATAAAAATATAATTAGAGCAATTTCAAAAGAGTGCACAAGAAGGGGTGGAGGAAGGAAGAGCTAAGCTTATACTTTATAAACAAGAATTATGAAACAACTAAGAAGACATTAAGGTAACCACAGGATAAGTGGTAGCTCCATTAGCATCATTTGTAAGTGATTCATATCAGTCACTCAATAGTAACATAATTTTGCATAGGATCAAGATAGTCCACACCCTACATTGAGAGAGTCCTTTTCTTTTCTTTTTTTGCGTGTGTGTGTTGGTTGGGGGAGGGGGGGGGGGGNTTAATTAGTAAATACATTGGAATTTTTGTAAGGACTAAACAAACATTCACCAAGAGCAACGCCTAAAACGACCAAAGCATAACGTTCAAAAATTTATCTCTGTGCTTTTATATGTTGAGCATTGTCAGATTTTAGAAAGCCAGGACACTGGGACAAGGCAAGTACAAAAAAGTTTGGCTGGCCAACTAGATCTCTTAACAACTTCAATATTGGATATCTTACAGTTTAAAAACAAGAATAAACTTGGAAGAGGTGGGCAAATAAAGTAAGAAAAGTATAACGTGGAAAAGGAACGAGTTTTGTAGACGTGATCGGACACCTTCACTCAAACGTTAAAGTCAATACACATAAATTGTTGCAATCTATAGAAGCTCTGTTTCATCTTAAGAAGTTTTATCAAATTATAAATAGTAGTAGTAGAGTAAGAATTAACCTATATCCACGTACTATACTTTGGTCAAAGAGTGATAGTTGAAGAGCTGGATTATCTATTTATAACATTATGTTGATAATCTAGAGTCTCTAGGTGGTAATATGATCTATCAAATCATCTAGAATCTAGCATTGCTTTTTCAAAAAAAGACGAAATCCCTCCATCGAAAATTGAATGTGCATTTGACTTTCTTAGCATCAGATAGGAATCTCCTAATTAATGTTACAGTCTTTACACACTATTTTTTTTTTTTTGATGAAGTAATATGTTTCATTGATGGCATCCAGAAGATGCAGAAATACAGTCTTTACACACTATTATAACCAATAAAGCATTAGATAATAGAAGTTAAATAGAGATTAGTTTCTTCTGTACAGTTATGCAAAGCAGAACAAATAATCACTAATATTACCATAAAAATAATCCATAAAGACCTTAAATATTTAACTGTAAGATCCAATTAGAAACAAATGAGATATCAAGTGCTTTTTCAGTAACACTAATAGAAATATATTCAAGAACACATTTAGATAGATAAAAACACTTTAAGCTTTTGAATGAAGTGATCACACAATTCAACATAACAACAAAGCAAGCAAAAAACCTAGTCAAGTCTCCCATCACCCATCAAAGATTTTTCCACGGAGTAAGAAAATAATCTCACCACACACAGAGACATCTTGACAAGATAATTAAATAGGACGACCCCACTTCAACAACTTAACTTTAAATGAAATAGTCACACAGTTTTAGAGCAAACACATGTCCTAAGTTAAAATCCTCACTACCACTCATCATCAAATTTTCACATACTTACACTATGATAAAGAATCAGATCTCAAGTAAAGTGTGTTACATCATAACTAAGTAAAATTATCCCCATCTACCAGCTTAAACTTTTTTAAACGAGGCAGTCACACAATTCAACCACCAAAAGTACATTATTACTTGAGTTTTCTACATGGTTTTGCAAGGTAAATGAGAAAATACTAACTTTCAGCAACATTTAGAGCGTCAAATCAACTAAAATTTTGTATTAGCTCAATAATCCCCTCTGGAAATACTACTCCTAGAATAGACAACTGCAAACACTTCAGAGTTCACTCTATTGACGTACAAGAGTAATGAGACATATTGGCAACACAGACAACACCACCAACAGAAAACATCTACAAGAGATTGTCGTAGAACTCTGGAACCTTTTCCTTTATGCTAATTTCCAAAAGTTATCCTTAAAAAAAAGGGTGCAATAGCATTTGACTTAGTCCTTGCATCCATATGATAGGAATTATTACTTTGTCAATAATGTGTGTCACCGGTGCTTATGCTTGATTGTTTTCCTTTTTCCGATGAAATACAGCCATTAAGAAGACAGTTAAAACAAAAGATCCATATAGGTGATACCAACTAGTGAGGACTAAGTCTTAGGGATATTTTATTTTATTTTTTTTGGTAATAAGATGGGATTAAAACTTATTTATTGTTGTTTAACCCATATTAGGCCCGTGGCTGTCAGGAGTTTTTTATTCTGGTCAGAGACTATCATGTCTATGTAAGTACAATTGAAAGGTTTAGAGAACACCTAATTTGCCTTAGAAGAGAAATTAGTACATGAAATTGGTGTGAAAAGAGTGAAATGAATATAGAGGATTAATTCAGCTGACCACACCTAAATTAGAACTAAGTCTTGGTCGATTGATCGATTGATATTGATAATACAACAGTGCATGATATCTAGGTCGCCATCTAGATAGTCAATATCTACTCTTCTTTTTTCTCTTGGGCCTTACTCATAAAAATAGAACAGAAATCTAGATAATGAACTAAATATATTATAAGCCTATGCTAGCTGAACCTGTCATTTCGCTACACATCACATGACGGATGAGGTAGGAAATAGGTATTTGTATTTAGTACTTCAGATGGATTCTCCAAAAGCCTCAAGTCTACCTCTGCAGATACGCATCATGTCTAATACCACATTAGGGTCCCCAAAACGAAATTTTGAACTGCGAGTATCCAACTACTAGCAAGTAAAATCTCACCGGAGGTACAGGTAAATCACCTCTTAGAACCACCTAGTTGACATGTATAACAATGCAGTTAGCTCTTAAAGAAAACAAAAATAAGTTCCTCATTTCCTTGAAGCTTTAATTGCACTGAAGTTTTGGGATCGCATTGGTGTTCACAGTTCCTAATAGGGCATGAGAAACTTTTCCAAGAGTAAGAGTTTCTCCTCTGTCCAACCTCACTCGAAACTCATATGCAATGTGAAAAACATAGTCTCCCTTAATAAAGGAACCAGGCTGAGCTGCCCACTCTCAACCACTGAACTACGCAACTATGCCAACTTCCAAAATTAAGAAAGTTTCAAACTTTGCCATCCTCTAATACAATTGAGCAGAACCAACATGATCCATCAATCACATAACCATCTCCTTAAAACTACAACCAATGACTACACCTAAAGCCCAAATAAAGATGGATAGGCTATAAGAATCCTCTATAATCTTTTCCTTCCATTCGACCCCACGAGCACTATAAACCCTAGCAAATTTATTCCAAGCAATAAAAATTACAATCTTGTTTATATTTCACCCACATTAGAAACAAATATAATTAGAGCCAGGCATAAACAAGAATCAAAACCCTATGACCAAATTACAGAAAAGACCATTTCTTGTTATATTTGCAATCATCCTAAAAAGTCAGGCATAAACAATAAGCAAAACCCCTACAACCCAATTGCAAAAAGACAATTTCTTGTTATATTTATATCATCGAGCAATTTTGAGGTAGGTATAAGAAATAAGCAAAACCCCTTCAACCGAATTGCAGAAAAGATCATTTCTTGGAAAATTTACATTAAAATATATATACATATATATAGAAATGGGGATAATCAAACCTTGATGATGTTCTTGTTGCGAAAGACGGAGTTGGAGGAGACAGGAGAAGAGTAAAAGAAACGCCATGGCTTATACTTGCAGGCGATAAGGATAAATAAGAGGATCAAAAGGAGCATAACAATAATAACAATAAAAATGCCCTCTTTCGATAAGACAATGTTGCTGCTGCTAAGAGTGGTCATGTTCATGGTATCATCAGCACCTGGCATTGCGAGAAGCTCGCTTTGAAAATTGAAAATGATGAGAGAGAAAAAACAACACCCTAATTTCTACTTCAACTCTATTCCTATTAAAAATCCAATCAATCTTCTCTCGGCTTTGCGACAACCTCGCTTTGAAATGGTCGCATTTATTTGTTTTCTCCATCCAAGAATGAATATAATCTTTTTTCTTTTTATTTTTTGGTATATAAAATACTACTGTTCTAATCTAACTTTGATCTGATTTACTAGTAATATTAAAAGTATATGCATACACTTATTATTATATAACTTGTCGAACAAGTGAGAGAGTGGTTCTTTTGGATTTGCATTAATATACACACATGGAACTGTCATGTGTCAACCATCTAAATCTGATAGTGGCAATTGGCAAATGTTAATGGACCTTACTTGGTAGATGGTATTTGCCTCAATTATGTTTCTGACTTACATATCTTGCTTGTATCTTAATAATTTCATAAACTGAAGTGTTTTTTTATTATTGACCTCATTTATGCAATTAATTTTCTTTTACCTAATTTCAATTCCGCCAAAGAATTACAAGTCCATATTACTGGAGATCTACAAGTTAGGCAATTCAAAAGTATATTTTATGAGTATTATATGTGTATTGGCTGAAATTTGGACCACACTTAATGTTACGCGGCACCTTCCTGAGATTCATTGGAATGGAGACGTAAGGCTAAGCAATTGATGTCAGTGCAGCTGTTGTCCGCCAACTGACAACTGAGGTCCCCTCTGTACGCTAGACTAGCTTGTCAGTGCCATACGGGAAAACCGATGTCAAGAACAATTGAGAGAACAGTAAAGAAAATTGAAAGAAAGCTTGATTGCATAAATGAAAGTTATTACAAAAGAAGGCAACCCGGTGTCGAGGAGGAGAGACACCAGTACAGAGAATTGCTTGTTAGAAAGTTTTGATTGCTTGATCCCCCCTAATAATGCTTAAAAAAAATAAACCAAAGCTACATGACTTGACCTAACTAAGCTAGAGCAACATAATGAAATTATATGGAATAAAACTACTCTATATTTACAATAAAAAGGACTTAGTTTCCTACAAGGTAGAAACAGGTCTGTTGTCAGCAACTTTGTCTCACGCAATGGATCGGTTAGAAAGGAGAACAAATTGATCACATGCCCCCTTCTCAACAACCTTTCCCACATCAGTAGATAGAGTAGATTTCCTATCCTTGCCCGTAGTAGGCTGGCCGCCCTACCTAAACCAATCATCATATCGATCCCTAGGCCCCATTGTTGGAAAGGCTCGGCTTCAAAATCGTACGTGGAGCTTCCGCCTCATACGGCTGGCATCACGATTTTCTGCGCGCGCAGTGCTGTTGATAGCTGCTTGTGGCTGGGCGCTAGCGAGGGATATCGGTGGGGCGACAGAGGCACATGCGCGCTTGTCACTTGGCGCAGCCAAGACCACGGGGTCGTCCGTGGCGCTAGGCGTTGGGAGGCTTGCCAGGACGCCACAGGGCGCGTCCAAGGGGTCATGGGGCATGGCTGGAAAACGGCCCATGACATTCTCCCCCACCTGAGTTTGCGACGTCCTTTGTGCCTTACTTGCAAAATAATCTTCAATTAGGATCTTATAGGCTTTGAGGCTTGTTCCCCTCTCCCAAGTATTCTCCTCTGCATCACACACTTGCCATTTCACCAAGAACTCATGGTGATCCTTCCTTGAGGCATGAATAACCCGATCATCCAGAATATTTTCGGCACGCCTTTTTCCGGTTGAATTGGGGCCTCGAATACTGGGTATTGTGAGCTGGCTCCATGAAGGATCCTCCGTGTCTTCCCGAAAAGGTTTCAGAAGACTGACATGAAAGACGGGATGGATTTTCCACCAAGATGGGGTATCCACCCGGTATGCAACTTTCCCAATACGTCTTTCAATGGACAAAGGTCTAATATATTTTTGCAATAGGCGAGGGTCATGGACCCCTGCAAACAAGTAACGCTTTGGGATTTTGACCATCACTTTGTCTCCTACTTGGTATTCAACAAAGCGACGATTCTGATCAGCATGCCTCTTCATCCGCTTTTGGGCTTTGACAAGATAGCTCCGCACTATCTCCAAATTTCGCTTCCATTCTTTTGAGAAGCTAGCAGCACGAGGAGATTTGGACATATTTGGTGCATTCATGGTGTGTGGGAATAGAGGTTGTTGTCCGGTAACAATTTCAAAAGCGCTTTTGTTTGTACTAGAGCTCTTTTGTGAATTGAAACACAGTTGAGCAGCATCCAGAAGCTTCACCCAATTCTTTTGTGATCCAGTAACAAAGTGGCGGAGATATTCCTCCAACATACCATTGAACTGCTCCGTCTGGCCATCAGATTGCGGATGAAAGCTTTAGTTATGACTCAATTTTGATCTGAGGCACTTAAATAGTTGGGTCCAAAAGTTGCTAGTGAAGCGTGAATCGCGATCACTAACGATGTCTTTAGGCAGGCCCCAATATTTGACGACATGGGAGAAAAAGAGTCGAGTTGTATCTTCTGCTGATATATATTGAGGTGCTGCAATAAAAGTGGCATACTTGGAAAACCGATCCACCACAACCAACATAGTTATGAGATCACCGACCTTGGGCAATCCGGTGATGAAATCCAGAGACACGTTTTCCCAAGGTCTCTTTGGAACAGCTAGTGGTTCGAAGAGTCCCGCTTGCGTCAAGCAGTCGGACTTGTCTTTCTGGCATACTAGACAAGTTCTCACATATTGAGAGACGTCGTCGGCCATTTGAGGATAATAATATTCATGGCGAAGTAATGCCATGGTGCGTTCTACGCCGGGATGGCCGGCCCACAGAGTGTCGTGACATTGCGCCAGAAGAGTTCTTCTCAGATCTCCTCCTTTAGGAACAGATAGTCGGTTCCCTTTTACCTTCAGGAACCCATCCTCCATGTAGAACTGGCGAGTTTTGCCCTATCGTAATAGATCAACCAAATATTGTGCAGCAGGATCCTTGATGAGTAGATCTTGTATCTGGTCTTTTATGGTGGTAGCTACTTCACTCCCCCTTAGGGTGGCGAGTAGGCAAACTGACGCTAGGTCAGCTCTCCGACTGAGCGCATCAGCAACATGATTAGTCTTTTTCTCCCACTTCGATACTCCAGGTTGAAGTGAAATTCTGCTAGGAGTTCCTACCATCGGGCCTGTCGGCCATTCAACTTCGGCTGGGTCATGAAATGACTAACAGATGTGTTGTTTGTCTTGACCACGAACAGGGATCCCAGCAGATAATGCCTCCAAAGACGTAAGCAATGAACGACATCCAGTATTTCTTTCTCATGGGCGACATAGCGCCGCTCTGCATCCTTTATCTTCCGGCTCTCGTATGCTACGGGATGCCCGTCTTGTAGCAAGACCCTGCCAAAAGCATAGTCGGAAGCATTCGTTGGTACCTCGAATGGCTTGGCCAAATCAGGAAGGGCCAAGACGGGGCTACTAGACTTAGCCGCTTTTAATGCGTTAAAGGCCTCCGCTCCTCTAAGACCCCAATCCTAAGGCGTGACCTTCTTGAGGAATTCTGTCAATGGCACTGCGATAAGGGAGTAATTCTTCACAAATCGCCGATAGAAATTGCATAGGCCAAGGAACGCACTCAAGGCGTGGATATCCTTGGGTGGCGGCCAATCTGTGATGGCTTGGATCTTTTGCTGGTCCATCTTGATCCGCCCTTCCTCAATGAAATGTCCGAGGAAGTCAATTTGTTTTTTAGCAAAGGAGCACTTGGATAGCTTTGCGTATAATTCATGCTCCTGCAACCGGGCTACGACCTTCCGCAAGTGCTCCAGGTGTTCTTCCAGTGTTTGGCTATAAACCACAATGTCATCCAAATAGACCACCACGAATTCGTCAATATACTCTCGGAAGACTTGGTTCATCAGGGTGCAAAATGTAGTTGGATCATTAGTCAGGCCGAACGACATAACTAGGAAGTCGAACGATCCATATCTTGTCACACAGGTCGTCTTGTTCTCATCGCCCTCAGCAATCCAGACTTGCCAATACCCTGTCTTCAGGTCAATTTTTGTGAACACTGTTGCACTCCCCAATCTATCGAACAAGTCTACCATGAGCGAAATAGGATACTTGTTCTTCATAGTGATTTTATTTAAATCCCGATAATTCACATAGAGTTCTAGACTACCATCATGTTTCTTTTGGAAAAGCACAGGGGACCCATATGGGAAATTGGAGGGTACAATGAGCCCTGTGTCTAGCATGTCCGTCAATTATCTCCGAAGCTCGGTGAGCTCGGGTTATGACATTCTATAAGGTGCCCGGGCAGGTGGCTTCGCACCCGGCACTAACTAAATCTCATGGTCCACAGTGCGCCTAGGCAGAAGTCTCATTGGCATCTCCTGTGGCATGACGTCTTCAAATTCCAGTAGTAGCTCCTTTACGGGTGTAGGAATGGGACCCGATGAGCGTTCTACCTCTTCAATGAATAGGGTATCCAGGAACGTAGGTTCATGCCTTTTGAATCCCTTCTTCAGCTGCAAGGCCGAGATGTTCTCAGCGGCCATTTTCATGGGCATGCACAGGATAATGCAGGGCTTGGCCCCATCATCAGAAGCATGTACGCATATGGTACGGGCATGGTGTTGGTTTGCCTCAAGAATTCCAGCCCAACTATCAACTCGAAGTCATCTATGATCACCACGCGCAAGTTGAACTTTCCTTCATAAGGACCCATCTTCACTGGTACTTCTTTGGCTATTCCACCCACTGGCTGAGGAGGTGAGTTGATAGCCTTGACATGACCTATGCCCTTTCCTACAACTATGCCAAGGCGCTCCACCTGCGTTGAGGTCAAGTAGTTGTGGGTAGCACCTGTATCTATCATCGCCCTAATGGGCTTGCCATTTACCTTCAGTTCAACGAACATCAAGGTCCTTTCTTGTTTAGGAGGATTCCCTTTATTCGTCTTCTTTTTCCCTTTATTGGGGATTGGGAAGGAGTCCTTCTTCTTACGAATACCAGCATTAGTTCCCGCTAATGCCTCAGAAATAGAATCCACAATTGCATTGAAAGCACCGACTGGTTCGGTCTGCTTCGCATCGTCTTCTTCATCATCTGTCCCATCATCATAAGCTTGATAGGCGTTCATCTGTGCATGTGGGCATTCGTTATTCCAATTTGTCCCGCCGAAATGACGGCATCCTGAGGGAGGCTTTCTCCCCCGATCATTGTTGTTTGACGCAACATTGTTGCTGCCTGAAGAAGGAGCCTTAGCTTTGGGTGTACTCCGATCTCCCCCACTTCTGTTAGGGCCACCACTGTTAGGCTGGCCTCCTTTGTATCCCGCTCGTACAGGATGTTGAGGCTTATCCTTCCGAGTTTCCACCTGATAGTCCCCAAGGTATTCTGCTGCTTGGATCGCCTTGGGTAGGGTATCTACCCGTTGTCTTTGCAGTTCCATGCAGACATAAGGTTTCAACACTTCCAGGAATGTGAAGAGCTTGTCTTTGTCCCCCATGTCACGGATGTTCAACATGAGCGCGGAGAATTCTCGCACGTAGTCCCGCACTGTTCTGGTCTGTCGGAGCTCCCATAATTTTCTCCTTGCATTGTACTCAACATTCTCGGGGAAGAACTATAGGCGTATGGATGCTTTCAGTTCTTCCCATGTCTCCAAAGCATCTTCACCTGCTCTGGTGTCTTCGTACTTCACTCGCCACTAGAGCTTAGCATCACCCTGAAGATACATGGCCGCAATTGCTACCTTTTTGGCTTCTTCTAGGCCTCCCACGGCATCGAAATACTGCTCGATGTTGAAGATGAAATTCTCTACTTCTTTAGCATTTCGAGCTCCACAGTATGGCTTTGGCTCAGGAATTTTTAGTTTTTGTGCCATGGGGGCGAGGTTCAACGCACCCCCGATTTGATTTCCACCTCCTCGAAGCAAGCCTTGTAGAGCAGCATTAACAACATTGAGCTGGCATGTCAAGTTGTCTATAGTTTGCTGCATGGCAGTCACCATGTCTGCCTCTTGTGCTCTGTAGGCTAAATCCTCGGTACGCTCCTGTCGGAGGTCCCCGAATTTACCAAAAAATTTGGCTGCCTCAGTAGCTACCGTTTTTCGGTCTCCTTCAGAGTCGCGACTGATGTTTTCTATGTCAACTTCGGCCTAGATCATTTTGCTGTCCAGGTCGTCCAACCTTTGCACTAGGCTAGTTTGTAGTTCATGCACCGTATTTACAATAGGTCGTAATACATCAACCGTCTCTTCAAGGGCCGCAATACGGTCCCCATGATTCACCATGATCAGAAATAGTGGTAATGGCAATGCGTTCCCTCGTTCGATGCCGAGCCTAGGCTCTGATACCAACTGTTATACGGTGCCTTCCTGAGATTCCTTGGAAGGGCGACGTAAGGCTAAGAAACTGATGTCAGTGCAACTGTTGTCCGCCAACTTAGGTCCCCTCCGTACGCTAGACGAGATTGGCAGTGTCGTACGGGAAAACCAATGTCAAGAAAAATTGAGAGAACAGTAAAGAGAATTGAAAGAAAGCTTGATTGCATAAATGAAAGCTATTACAAAAGAAGGCAATGCGGGGTCGAGGGGCAGAGACACCAGAACAGAGAATTGCTTGCTAGAAAGTTTTGATTGCTTGATCCCCCCTAATAATGCTTAAAAAAATAAACCAAAGCTACATGAATTGACCTAACTAAGCTAGAGGAACATAATTTAGAATGAAAAGGACTTAGTTTCCTACAAGGTAGAAACATGTTCGTTTTCAGCAACCTTGTCTCTGGCATCACGATTTGCGCGCTCGGCATTGTGTGTGCACGCGGCGTTGTTGGGCTGTTTGCGACTGGGCGCTAGCGAGGGATATCGGTGGGGAGACAGAGGCACATGGGCGCTTGTCACTTGGCGCAGCCAAGACCACGGGTTCGTCTGTGGCGCTAGGCGTTGGGAGGCTTGCCAGTACGCCACGGGGCGCGTCCAAGGGGTCATGAGGCATGGTTGGAAAGCCGCCCATGACATATAACATCGTTAACTGAGGTCGAAGCTTGGGTCGAACAACATCTGGATACGAATGGTCTATCTTGAATGATATCGGCGGTAGGTCGAGCAGAAGAATTTCATAATAACGGTAGGTAGTTCTAGACTAGAAAAAGGAATATTCTATCAGAATATTCCCTCTCTTGTACTTTTAGGGTTCCCAAAGAATGTTCCCTGTATATAGGAAACTAAGGAGAGAGAAAAGGCATATGAAACTCCCTGAAAGAACACTTTGTAATATTGACTATCAAAGACTCCTTGTATTTTCTATTGATTCCCAAGTTAAAAGACACATTTTCATATACTAGATCCAAGAACATAGTGTTCCATCCACGTTGCTTGTCGTCTGCATTACTAACAAAGAGATAGTTGGCCCTTAACACTTGGTACTTTGGGCGGGTTATTCGTAATATTATATTCATTGTCATTGCATGCATTTAATTTGCCTGCTCTCTTACGTATTTATTGCCAATCATTATCGGTATATTTGTCTGGTATTTGATATTACTGCACTTTAATTTCATTTTATCCACCATCACGTTCATAGATCTGACAGTCATTAAGTTTAACTAGGCGATGAAGGGGGCGCCTTGAAGTTCAAGTTGGATATTCATCGCTCCGCCTATCGTCTACTCCAACCAGACCGATGAAGGGACTAGGTAGATGGATAACTTCCAAATGTATATGTTGAACAGAGGTTGTAACATTCTCCAACGAAATAAATAAAGCAATATGCAACATTCTTTCGCACAACTCCAAAATCGATCCACATCCTACATACATTCGACCTCACTCGAATCGTTTACATTCGACCCCGCTCAAATCGCTTACATTCGACCCCGCTCGAATCGCTTACATTCAATCCAACTCGAACCGCTTACATTCGACCCCGTTCGAATTACCAAACATTGGACCTCGATCGAATAGTTTGCGTTCGACATCGCTCGAGATCATTTACACTCAACGACGCTAGAACTTTCCTACGACCGGCCAAAGATTGACCCCAAGCCAGCCTATGATTGTCCTACTAAGAACAACATCGCAACAAAATAAGACAAGTAACAAGAAGGCAAAACATACAGCAAAAGGTAACCATTCCATTACAAACTAATTAGGTTACAAAACTCGTTTCTTTTACAAAGGGCTCGAGTGCACCCTCACAAAAACAAAAAACAATCAAAAATCAAGCACAAGGCCCTAAGCCGCGTCATACCCTTCAGCATATTCGTCGTCGTACCAAGGATCGGAGGCAAGCCCATTCATTGCATCATCATCACCGTCGTCTCCACCGGGCGAATCGGGGGCATAGCTACAAGATTTACAGGCTGGTCGTGCTTTAACATGAACATCGGCGAGGTCCTCTTCGAAAACCTTCCCGGCATCCCTCAAAGACCTGTATACGTCTAGCTGAGCCTCAGCATGAACCCATATCTCATATAACTCCCGCGGCATGCTCGCATCGGCGGAAGTTTGAGAAGTAGACGTCCGGACCAGTTGTTCCTTCTCAGCCCTCATAATCACTATCTGCTCGTTCAACCCCTCCAGCTCCGCCTTCAAACCCCCAACTTGCTCCTCCAGTCTCGCCATTGTGAGTGATGAAGTCTCTGTTTCATTAGCCTGATCATACCTACAGACGCCCAGGGTCCCCGCCTGCCACCTCCGCTATTGAGGCCGTCTTGATTCTCGTCGCCAGGTTCAACTCCTCGACCTTGGCACCTAACTCGGCCCTCAGATTGGCATCCCTCGCCTCACTCTGATTGAGCTCGACCTTCAAAGAAACCACTCGCGCATGGAAATCTGAGTTCTCAACCATTACCCCCTTTCCCAGTTCGAGCTCATCCTCCTTAGACTTTAACGCTTCTTCTAGATCACTACACCGGCTAATAGCCTTCAGAATCTCCTCATCCTTCTCTTTCAGCTCCTCATCGCTTCTCGTAATCTCATCACGCAGCTCCTGAAACTGCACGTCCTCGCCAACGCTCATGACCACCTTCTGGTACTTAGAGCGGTACTCTCTATATTTGGACTCCATCCTCTTATACTGAGCTACCCTCTCCTCCTCCGCCAACCACGCTCAATGTCGAGAATAAGAGTCTATCAGACAAAAAGGAATAAGTTAGCCAAAATGAAGTGACGCTAATAAAGCATACAAAAGCTTAAGAAAAACACTCACCCGTAGGGCCATCATAGAAATGCCAAGGTAAAGGTCGGCATCCTTCAGCGTCTGTAACTCTTGTTCTCGGCCTCGGCGTACAAAGGGGCGAACGACGGCGCCACGTGCTTTGTGTTAACCAAAAGGTTAAAGTCCACAGGTATGACAATGTGGCGGTTAGGAACCTCCGTCCTTATCTCCACGCGGGTCTTCCTCCTAGTGAAGGCCCGTACCTCGTCGGGCTCGATGTCAGAGCCCGCACCCACCCCCCACGCTGGAATCGCCCTCGACGGAAAGAGACCCTCCACAATCAGCGAAATCTCTTCGCCGATACCAGACTCCTCGACCCTGGAAGGACTCTCCCTCATAACAGAATCGGACGTAATAACCGCCTCTATGGACGGGAATGACACCGACCCCGTCCCTAGAGTTGCGGCCTTTTTTCGTTTCTTTGACAACAATGGCCTTCCTCGTCTTCACCATTCACCTCTTCCCCGGAAACGGTTCCTCACCATGAGAAGGTTCGTCAGTCAGAAGAAGAACCTGCTGAGGCGGGGCATCATCGGGATCGACTACACCCGTAGGGATGGGTCCCTCTGCCCGCTGAATCTTGGCTTCATCTCGCACAGATTCAGCCAACACGAACTCCCTTTCACCCGAGGTCATATTCTGACGGAAGGCAAGGGCAGGCATCTTTGCTTTCTTAGAAACCCACCGACCTAACACAAACAAGAATTCAAGTCAGAAAATGCTAAAGGACTCGACCAAACAAAGTAATGAGAGTACTTACGAGATGGGATCTTCGGTCCATAACGCTTGTGGAAGGAAGACCAATAACGAATCCCCACAACGTGGGGCAACACGCGAGCCAACCAATCCTCCATGTCAAGGACGAGGGAGGGAGAACGCTTTACAGCTGAAAATAAGAAGGCGATAAGCGTATCAGAAGCCGAAGAGGAAAGAAAGTAACCGACTCGCTTTATCGTCCATCCCAGCCACTAATCCTTTCGTCCCACGATTACGCAAGTGTATCATAGTGCCTTTGAAAAAGGTAGGCGAGAATAGGTGCAATAAATGGCAAAGGTCGACCTCGCAACCAACCAGTTCTGCATATTTGGTCAACATCAAGAAGGCCTTATATAGGTAAGGAGAGAGTTGTGATGGGCAGCCGTTATAGAAGCGGCAGAACTCTTCGGCCAACCTAGGAAGAGGCAAGGTGTAGCCGATTGTGAATGGGTAGGCATAGAAGGCACAAAACCCAGGATGGTGAACCTGAACTGTGTCGCCTCTCGCAGGGACGATCTCAAGGTAAGAAGGGATGCGATATTTAGCCCGCATCTCAGCCAATTCGGCCTCCCCCGATTTAGAAAGCTCAGGTTTAGGAGCAGGTCCAGGCCTCTTAGGGAAATCGTTCCTGGAGGCAGGGTTTTTGGGCACCACCTCTTCAACGGTGGGGAAGTTGTCGTCTCCTTCAACTAAAATCCCTTCATCAGTAGAAAGGATAGCTACTAACATAAGAGTCGCGTCAGAAACATCGCCGTGACTATAAGGAGAATTCGACATGATAATTATAATGAATCAAACAACGGTAGGAAATACAAAGTTAGTGATCAAGAGAGGGATTGAAAAACTGGGAGAAAAGCGGTTACAAGAAGCATATGAGAAAAGCAAAAACGAGAATGAGTATCAGAGAAGAAACAAACGATAAAAGTTTCAAATGAAAAACCCCTCCCCTATTTGTAGGGTTGGGTGGCATCAAAATCAAGGCCAAAAGCCACCTGCAACCAGGGGCGGATCTACTAAGGAGGAAAGGGGTGGTATGCCACCCGCACACCTCGGCCGAAACGTTGTATGTGCATATATGTATATATAGAAAACAATATAAATATGCTAAGCGGCACCCTTAGAAAGAAAAAGGTTGTTTGGTGCCACTGGTCCAGGCCTTATTTTTCTGCCTTTAGGGTGTGGGATCGAGCCCAAGGTGTTGACTTTTTTTAATACTATTTTGTTCTTCGTTCTCCTTTTTTCTTCTTTCCTTTTTCATTTTTTGCTTTGTTTTCTTTCTTATCCTTATTTCTTCTTTTCTTTCCTTTTCTTCAATTGTTGCTGACTCTTTTTTCCTTATGAGTTCCTGTTGAATTTTTAAATTTTATAAATTCTTGCTTCTATTTCAAAGTTTATAGTGTCTGCCCAAAAAAAAAAATTCTAGTGTTTATTAAGTAAGTTTTTGCTTTGAGTATCTAAATATGCCTCTTTAGCAAGTTTTAGTCCTATTTGTCTATTTTTTGTCAAATTATAACTCCAGAATATGAAAAATTTTCAAAGACAATTATAAATAAATAATTCTAATTTTGTATTAATATTGATTATATTAGTGATTTTTTATACTTTGCTCGCCATTATTATTAAATTATTTATTTGATCGATTTGTCAATATAAACCCGAAAGACGAATAACCCGAACCGAATAAGTCAAAGTCAAAAGCAATATGGCATCCGTAACTATTAAATCCTGGATCTGCCCCTGCCTGCAACACGAGAAGCGAAGCGCCAACAGTGTAGACTCTGCATGGGGAAGACACATAATGATGACGTGCGTGACAATGACAGCATCTGACGTCACTTGCGCCAATCATGGCCATAACGGGCATTAATTACCTGGTTTCGACCAAATTTCTTTCATAACGGACGTGGAGTGATCCGCTCACCAAGGACGAGAGGTCCGCGACCTTGATAAGCGGAGGGACTAACTGTATTGGCCAAAATTTGGACCACAACTAATAACGTCGTTGACCGAGGTCGAAGCTTGGGTCGGCCAACATCTGGATACGAAGGGTCTATCTTGAACGAGATCGGCGGTAGGTCGAGCAGAAGAAGTTCATAATAACAGTAGGATAGTTCTAGACTAGAAAAAGGAATATTCTATCAGAATATTCTATCCCTTGTACTTTATAGGGTTTCCAAAGAATGTTCCCTATATATAGGAAACTAAGGAGAGAAAAAGGGCATCTGAAACTCCCTGAAAGAACACTTTGTAACATTGACTATCAAAGAATATACACTCCTTGTCTTTTATATTGATTCCCAAGTTAAAAGACACATTTTCATATACTAGATCCAAGAACATAGTGTTCCATCTATGTTGCTTATCGTCTGCATTACTGACAAAGAGATAGTTGGCACTTAACACTTGGTACTTTGGGCGAGTTATACTTTAATATTATATTCATTGTCATTGCATGCATTTAATCTGCCTGCTCTCTTACGTATTTATTGTCAATCATTATCGGCATCTTTGTTTGGTATTTGATATTACGGCATTTTAATTTCATTCTATCTACCATCACGTTCATAGATCTAACGGTCATTAAGTTTAACTAGGATTAACCTTCCATTTCATTCGTTAAATCTCTTATAGAAAGATTTATCGCGTTTTTGGTAAAACAATATTAGCGTTGAAAGGGTGCCAACTAAGGGTGTTCATGTTTGATTTAGTTCGATTTTAAGAAACCTAACGGTATTTCTCTCCTCCTCTTCTTCTTCTTGTAATCAAAAAATAAATTCCCTCCTTTACCAACTTATAATCCTTTTTTCCCAAAGTCTAGTAGAAAAGCTTGGTCCTAGTGAAAGGAATAATTTCTAGGCATCAGTTTATTCTATGGCAGACAATTCATAAGAAATTATCAATAACGAACTGGTTCCAAAAATAGGGAATTCAGTTAGTGCAGTATATAACACAATTGTAGGGGAGACATTGGAGCACTTTTTCTTTTGTTGTGACTATTCAAAGTCGATATGGAGTTCATTGCTACACTGGCTAAGGGAGAGGAGACCAACAAGAAAACAAACAGCCAAAGCTTTCCTGTTGATTTCGCAGGCAGCCGATTTTTCATGCTTTGGTCTCATTATCTCACCTAGCGAGACCGTCCCACCACAAAGAGCTAGGCTTGGGTGCAAGGCAACATATGGGCATCCAAGAGAACTAATAACTCTAAAGCAAGAGCAGACATCATTGGCTTCTTATTTGCAGCAAGTATCTATCACATATGGGCTGAGGGGAATGCAAGAAGATTCAGACACCAAAGACGAGAAAGCAGGTAGCTGATCAAGGAAGTTATACTTCAACTACATATCTATGGTCAGAAGAATGGCAAATGGCAACATCAACTGAATTGCCTGAATAATTACCCAATATAGTTCTGAAAAGTGTTGAATTTGTTACCACTAGATATTTTCAGTAGTTAAAGTAGTTAGCTGGATAAGGAACAATTAAAACAGTTTACTGAGGTCTGATCCATGAGTCCAATGAGTCACTTGTATATATTGATATACTTGGTTAAATAAAAATTTTAAGTTTAACAAAAAAAAGAAAACCTATAATCCTTTATTACCTTTTTATTGTAGTAACTACTATTTTCTTAGATTATTGAGAAAATTTATATTATATTAAAAGCATGAAGGCACTTTTCGAAACATCGTTCACTTTTTTACCCTTTATGAATATATTTTATATTGGATAACGCAATAATTATAGTTATTTTCCTAATATGTAGGAATATATATTTAATTATTTTTCTAATATTTCAGGACAATCATTTAATATTCGCCTAATATTTAGGATTTTTATTTGAAAAATTATATAATTATTTAACTCGAATTCTTTTAATTCTTCCGGTTCTAGGAATCATTCACTATCAAATCCGTTAAAAGATAGAAGTATTTTATAAATTTACGAGTATTATTTTTTTGTTTTAATTTTTTTTTTAATAGCTCTTTTAGGTTTACAAGCTCTCTTTTTTTGGTTAAAAAGTTTTAGGTTTAGTATTGCGTATTTTCTTTTTCTTTTTTCTTTTCAAGAACTTATTTTCTTTGTATAATTATATAGTTTGATTATATAAATTGAGCTACCGTAATCTATTTATTTTCTAATATGTTGGAAGTAATTTATATATAATATTGATTACACAAAATGATCTACCGTAATTTATTCTTTTTCTAATATATTGGAAATAATTTGTAATAATATTTATTATTAATTAAAAAATAAAATAATTTACATTTGACTCTTGAATTTTTTTCCTATCAATTTGCTAATCCTGTTCGAGTCTTCTACAATGAACTTGTGAATAACTCTTCTTTCAATGATTATACGTAATTGCTGAAATCGGAAAACAAGTATGACAACTTATGAATTTAAAGTGATTGAATTAAAACTAAAATAAATTTTTAGTTGAATATATTGATTGATGATTGAGAGCTTGTATGAAGATTCATTATTTTAGGGAATATTAGCTTTTATTTTATTACTTAAACATGATATTTTAAAATATTATTTTTATAATATTTTAAAATTATTCCTTATTGAGACAGTGTACACGCGCAAAGCGCGTATCATAAGACTAGTATCCTGAAATCTATAAGCTTTAGCCAAGTGAAATAAAGTTTATAATAAATACAAAAAAAAAAAAAGGGTCTAGCTAAAAATCTCATCTGTAGTTGTTTTTCTACATAAATATATTTGGATTCATGGCTTTTTTTTTAGGAAATGGACTTAAGGCTTAAAGTCCATTGGCCTATTAGAGATAAAATTGATAGTACAAATAAAATTTTGATGAAAAAGTATACAAAAAATATTAAAAACTATTCATAAAACTTAATATATCGTATATATATAATTACAAAAATTATGCATATAATTTGTCAGTTTGGTTTGATTTATCTTCGATCTACCTTCTATAAATCAAATCAAATTAAATCAACTATAATCGATTTTAAAGTATAATACCAAATCAAACTCAAAGAAATATCGGTTTATTTAATCAATTTGGATTGATTTACACCTCTAGTCCCGACCAACAAAAGAAGTTCAAACAAATGTGAATGTCCTTGATCGAACGATGAATTTTATTGAGTACAATATATAACAATTGTCTTGAATTTGATTTCTTAACATGCCAGTCATAAGAGTGAATTTCTATTTCTATTATATAGAAGAGATAAAGAGAAGGTTGACCAAGGGCGTAATGGTCATTTTAAATATATGAATGTATTGTTTGCTTGTATATTAGACTCAAAAGTTTGGTTGTGGGTTCTTAATAACGGGAAAAACCAAAATTAACGTGGCCATAAACTATTAAATTCTTTAGGTGGACTCCACTTTCCATTCAACCTTCACTATCTTTATTAAATGCATTACTTGATTGTTATTATTTTTTTTTAATAAGTACTTTTAACTAGAAAAATTAAATTTTTGATAATTTTATAATTCAAATGTTCACTTGATTAAAAATACTAAGGTCACATACATTTATATATGACAATTCTATTATCTCCTTAAGAAATATTATTTCATTTATTTTATTTATTAACTATGCCAGGTAAAGAATATTCCATTAAAAAAGAATTAATGATAATGTATGTAGATTTACATTCAAATGTTACTATATCATTATCAATTGATATCCTTTTATACAAAGTTCTCATTAAATTGCAATTTCAATTGGAATACTTTATAAAATTCGGAAAAAAAAAATATTAAGAATAAAATATAGTTTAAAGTCCCCCTTTTTATTATAAAATATTAAAAATTTGTTCAAATTGTATAATAAGTATTCCCTCTCTAAAATATGAGTTGAGAATCTCTGAAGTAAAAATTAAGACAATTAATTTGTGGAATTTTTTTCATTTAAAAATCATTATATATTAGGAAGTATGAGAAGTATCGTCATACATGATTATACTTCTTCCTCTATGATCGAAGTTAATTGAGTACATACTCTATTCAATAATAATTCAACATTATATAAATTTCAAAATAATAAATATACAATTAATTATGTTTAAAAAATTCTCAACAAATACTACTATTGTGATGAAAATTGCATTATACACTAAATAGTATCTCAATCATATCAAATGAAACTAAAATACTACAATATTTTAATTTAAGGTCAATTTGATTAGTATTTAGAGTGATCGAAATATCTATTTATTTATAATATTATGTCATTCAACTAGAACAAAATACAATTTTTTTGTTAAATTCTTAATAATTAAAATCACGATTATTATTTCAGAGAACCAAAAAATACCTTTTCATCAACTATTTGAGAATAATATTAATATGTTTTATTATTCAAATTTTGAGTAGTATAAAAAGAAAAAAGTAATACATTAACACAACTGAAAATACTAAAAGAATTTAAAAAATGAGAAAAATACATGAGGACTTATTTTTCAATTGACTTTTTATTTATTATTTAATACTAATTAATTTAAGACTTAGTGGTGCAAAAAAATTTAAAAATAAAAAAATATAGACCCTATGTAGAAATAATTTAAATTTTACTTGAACTATATCTAATCATTGTATAATAAAATATTAAACTCGACAAGTGTTTCAAAGTGATTGGTATAGTAATACAATTCCAGAAAAATTGAAATGCACATAATGCAAAAGATAAATAACAATATATGTAATCGTGGTTGTATACGTTATTACACAAAAGTCTATTCTCTTTCTTCTTTCCTTAAAGGTGTAGAAAATGTGTAATTAGTAATAGACCAAGAAATATTAAAAGAAAAAAAATAAGAAGAAAAAAAAAAGGAGCAACAATTGGGTCGTGCATCGCACGGATACATTATCTAGTCCATATATAAAGGTAACCGTGATGTAGCTGCTAATTCCTTTGTTTGTTTCCTACTTGCTGGAGGGTCCTTTTTCTCCTTATACTCACTTAAGGTTGTGGCATGATTTTCTCGAATTGACCATTATGGACTAGTTCATTAATATTGAGTATATTGACAATTATGTTTTGCCATTCAAGGAATATTCTAAATAGAACACCATATAGTACTTCAAAATGTAAGAACAATAATATTTTTTTGTCTTTTGGAAATATTTTCACTTCTTTTATAGATAAAAGTTGGTTCGTCTTTTATATAGAAAGTTTTAGCATAATATACGGGATTACGAAGCTTTTGCATACAAACTCCAGGATATTATGATGAAATTCCAGTACATTATAAAATTCCAGCATATTATGTTGGAAGATCATATGTAAAAATTCGAACTTTAGCATATTATGCTGGAATATTACTGGAATTTAATAATGACTAAATTTCGATTACTTTTAAAACTGTGACTATTTTTCATTTACCAATTGTAAATATGGCTATTTCTGATTTTTTTTTTCTTTTTCTGTTTATATTATATACCAAAGATATTTTTTGAATAGCAATTCATATGAATGTCGTTACAAGCAAAAGGAAGAGGGTAGTTTACGTTTTGGTTAAAACTAAACGGACATGTGAATTTGTTGCATATCACATGTATTATGTGAACAAGTTAAATGTGAAATAACTCTCTACCAAATATTTCGTATCAAAAGAGTGACTAAAAATCAATTTACTTAAAATAATGACTAATGTTTAATTACTGGTGTTAAAAGTGGCTATTTGCCAAAAGTATCTACAAATTGTCCTAAAATGAGCAAACGAACCAAAATGATACGTAGTCTGCTGGTTTGGGCCCTGACATGCAATTCATAAACCAACTAGTTGGGCTTTACATCATTGATCGCCGAATATGGTAAAAATTGCATAGGCGTTCTATTTGGATGCCCCCTTTTTAACTTATATCCGTTTTGTTTTTCCGTTTGTATATGTATTTATTTTTTTGTTAAAAGTATTTTAAAAAGATAATTTTTCTCTTCAGAACTATTGTAAGCACGTAATTTTTAACCCGCACAACTTTTAAAAGTAGTATTTTAAAAAATATTTACTTATTTTTATTTTAATAGAATTTCAGTCAACTTTTAGTTTTAATTTCAAAAACACATAAGCTTAAAAATACAAAATTAGTTTTATAATATTTCTTCTCTTATTAATTAGTATATTTTGGTAGTATTTTTATTTTTATTTTTATTTTTATTTTTATTTTTATTTTTATTCAATGAGAAAGAATTGAATGTTTGCCAATTGGAAGCTCATTTTCGAATTTTAGTGGCCCAGCAAGACAAAGGCTCATTCTTGCCAATTCCTTTTAGCCCAAATCCCTTTCTCACCCATCAAACCCCTCCTTTAATCATAGTCATTGATCTACTTTCATTCAAGAGTCAATATTAATTCTCCACCCCAAATAAAACCTAACTATTCTCCTAATCTCTAACCTAAGGAACACACCTGAGAAGAAGCTAAAAAATGGCAGACTCCCCTTCCCTTCACGAGGCCTCACTGGTTTTCAACCAAAAGGGAAAATAACAAAAAGAGAGGAGTCTTGGGAAATGGGGAAACAGTAGTGAAGAGCAGGGGGGAACGAGCATAACTGTGGGTTTTACCTAATATTCTCATTCCTATTCCTACATACAAAGGTGCAGGATGTTGTCGAGCTAGCTTCTTTCTTTCAAGATTTTACATTGCCTTTGTTTTAGCATGTTGAAGTGGTGATGTAAGTGTGTTATTAAATTGGATAGATGAAAAATTAGAGTTGTTTTTTTCTTGGCAAAGAATAAGAAAGGGCCATAAGGTGGCTCTTGAACCATATGGAATTTGGGCAAGTAATAGATCATGTAGCTAGCCTATTTATCCCCAATAATATTCCGTCCATAAATCTGGCATCACAACAATCTCAAAGATTAGAAAAACAATTCAAATGCGCTAGTTTCTTTAAGCGCGATTAATAATAAATCATCGTGATCATGGATACATTTTCCGTGGTATGGTCACAATATGTAAATTCTATTCGAGTGTAGATTTCATGTGACCCGATCACAACTTCTAAAAATAATAAAATCAACATATTGTAAATCGTGTGTGCGTTTCACGTGGGCCAATTCGCAATATGTATAAAAATAAACGAGTGCGTGACATCGTGACTCGTTCAAAAAAACTCCATAAATAGTAAAAGCAGACAAATAATTAATTAAAAGTGATTAGAAGTAAAAATGCACAATAGGTTTTGAATATGTATTAAATCATATAATTAGGTCAATTATTAATAGTTGAGCAACCGTGCTAAAATCACGGAACTCGGGAGTGCCTCACACCTTCTCCCGGGTTAATAGAATTTCTTACCCGGTCTTCTGTGTTTGCAGACCATAAATAAGAGTCAATTTTCTCGATTTGAAATTTAAAATAAACCGGTGACTTGGTACACCATAAATTATTCCAAATGGTGACTTTGAATTAAATAAATAATCTCATGTTGATTAATGTCACTTAAATTGGAAAAACTCCCTATCCCCCTGGGGAAAAAGGAGGTGTGACAGTTCTGACGACTCTACTAGGGAGAAGAACCCAGAATTTCTGGTTCAGGGTTCAAAATTCGAGCTTGGAATAATTTTTATGATTGGCTTTCATGATTGTCTGTTTTTTATGTGTTTGAGCCTAATGTGCTAAATGCCATTTTTTTTACCGCTTTGATATTGTGTGAACTGTATATAAACGGCTACGAGATCCTTCTTCTCTTTGAGTCTTCTAAATTGGGAAGCGTGCGCTTCGCGTGGCTTCTTTTCTGTTAGAGTCATATCCTAATTTTAGAACAAGGTTCAGACAAGTTGCAAAGCCGGTGAAGCTTCTGTACTCCCGGTACGCTGCCCCCCTCCCCGGCTCGAGTTGTCCACTCGGATAAGCCAGGCCTAGAACAATACACCCCAGGGTTCAAACCTAGAATGACATAGCCTCATGCCGGATCCTTAGTGGGAACGTTTTGTTTGCTTCACATGAATTTGACTTTGGAAACTCAACACAGGGGTTGGATCCGTCTAAGAGAGGTGTACCCAATTTAAAAGACCATCCTGATGCATCTTACGTGCTACTTGTGTATCTGTTTATTTCGGCATGCATGTTCACTGACTTCTAGAATAGGGAAAGAAAAAAGTAAAAAAGAAAAAAAAAAGTAAAATGAAAATTTATAAAAATGAAGAAAAAAAAACAAGAGTGAGGTAGGTATTTGAAATCTGAAACTCTGTCGAAATTTTGAAAAAAAAGAGAGAAAGAAAATTAGCCAATGTTCTCAAAAGTCATATTTCCCATATTCCGTCAAAACTGACAGAACTACGCGGGTCTGATTCTCACCGGATGTGAGATACGTAGGCAAACTTCATCGGTTCCGGCCCTTAATTTTTAAAATCCAAAAATAATTTCCTTTACTTCTTTGTTTAGAAAAGTCTTTCTTTGAGACCCCAGTCTTTAAAAAAATAAAACCAATTTTTTTTTTTTTTAATTTCTTCTAAAATCCAAAAATATTTTCATTCTTTTCAGAAGTTTTTCTTTTGAAAATTTAAAAGAAAATTCAAGATTTTTTTTTCTTCAGAAATCTTTCTTTCATAATTTTAACGTAAAAGTACAAAAATCCAAAAATATTTTCTTTCTTCTTTAGAAGTTTTTCTTTCGAAATTCCAAAAAAAAATCGATATCAAAAAATATTTTCTTTCTTCTTTATAAATCTTTATTTCGAAAATTAAAAAAAAAACTCAAAATCCAAAAAAAAAGTTAGTTTATTTAATTTATTTACGATCTTCCGGACTACGCTAGATCTGATTCATGTTCTCACATAATACGTAGGCAACCCACATCAGGTTCGATCGGATGATTTTAAAGAAAAAAAAACAAAACAAAACAAAAAGGAGAAAAGAAAGAAAGAAAAAAAAAAGAGAAAAAAGAGAGCGGTTATTCTAACATGATTGTTGTTTTGAAATACAAACTAGTTAAAGATGGTCGGTTTATTGGTTGGCAATGGCAAGTCACAAAAACAATCCGAGATCTCTCGGAAATAAAAGTATCTTCTCAACCAATGGAACAAGCACCATTGTTCTTGATCCAAGGTCACGCAAAGTCAAGTAGGCAGGTTGGCAGTGAAAAATCAAAAAGGGAGGCAAATGTGGGATTGACTTTACCAGATTTGAGCAATAGGACATGGTCTTCTCAGGATGATTGTCAAAATTTGAGTATTGAATCCAAAGCAATCAAAACGGTTAAATGCCATAGTAATGTTGATGTGCGAATGTGTAGCTAATATGTTGCTTAGTAACTGGTAAGGCACTCCTCGTTTATCCGTGGTATCTTATTTTATCGTCTTTTCTTCTTCTTTTGTGTTTTCAGACCCTACTATCCGTTATTCAATAAAAAAAACCCGTCCATTTTGTGCATAGTTCTTCACGCTAGTTCTAGTGACATAACATGCATGCAAAATTTTTGGCCAGATTTTAAAAAACTGATTCAACCTTGAATGAGATAAGTGAGAAAGAGACACTTTTGAAGATGAATATGTCACGTCCCAACCTCGGGGAGCGCGACCGGTGCTCAACCGAGTGAACCCGGTCAAGCAATATTGCTAGACATTTCCTTCCCGACTCGTTTATGATAAAAAGGAGACATGTTACCATTAGTTAAACAACGAAAAGATCATATATGCGAACATTACAAGTTCATTTTACTTTATTGTCGTCACACAAGGTTAAGTTCCCAAAATACATATATTTTACAATTTATTGGAACAAGAGTTCTGAATACACATAATTCGTTAACCTTTCTAATATCCATATACAACCCACATCGTTTCTATGGAGCCTCTAAATAGATACAAAAGAGTACATCAAAAGTGCCGGCAAAAAGGCCCTGGCTATACCTCAAGTACAATACATAAGGAACAAAAGAGGTATGACCCCAAAACGAAATGGGGCTCACCAAGACTGCTGAGAAGAGGATGCACCACTAGCTGCGATCAGCACTGTCCGCTATGGAACTACCTACATCCATTTAAAGATGTAGCAGCCCCGACAAAAAGGACGTTAGTACTGTCGAATAGTACTCGTATGTAAAGATAAACACCAATCTTAATAGAATGAACAATAAAACAAAGGGGAAGCAGTTATGTTGTACAATAAGAGCTTCAAGAAAATACTAAAACATGAAGTAAGGATCACATAAGTTCTTGGTTCGATTTCCATCTTATTAGGTTGGAAATTTTGTGCCACAATCCACAATACCATCGTGTTATTACACGGAGTCTGATCTCGACCCGGTCGGCTAGGTCATTTCGTTTGAGACATCAACCATATCCACATTTCCAATCATCATTTCCTGCACAATTTCCACCATGTGTGCGGCATGGCATCCGATCACGGCCTGATCGGCTAGGACATCTCACTTGAGACATAATCCTTTTTAATCAGTTACCTCATTTCCCATTTCTCATTTCCTTCCCATCTTTCAATACGTTGGCACAAGTGGCCTCTTTTATCAAGTCGTTCTTGGCGTTTGGACGTATCTTACAATTCAAGTTTTCCTTTTTACATATTTAACATTATCATCAACATCCATAAGATCTATCATATAAGGATTTGCGCACATAAGGAAGAAGGCTTGGAAAATCATAAGCACATATAGATTTTTCATACCAATTGGCATAGAAACCATCATTCGCTTATTGCCATAAACTCTCAACCTTTCTCAACACATATTCCACCGTTTTGAACACATACTCAATTGGGCATGATGACATGATAAACATTTAGAGCAACTATTGATCATTCATCTTTCAACACAACACATCAGGCCAGACAATTCTAGTATGATCAATTTAGGGACTTACACCAATTAAACGGACGCCGGGGATTTCGATTCAAGAAGAAGAGGGGGTTTAGCCATACATACCTTAATTGAGATTTCTTTGATTTCTACAATATTCGAAACCCTTAGCACCTTCAATCTATTATAGGGGTACAACAAGTTGAATCAAAAATTAGAAGGATGATCAAGATTATAGCTCATTTGAGCACTCTATCAACACTATGTATTTATTGAGGATTTATGGTTCTTTTCATGAAATATTACACCAACCCATTCCCCCATTATATCCTATCTTTGCTTTAAAATTCTCTATTTTTGGCTTATAACTCCCCCACAGCTTCTAGGAACACATGCATGCAATGTAATCATCCTCATTCCCATGAATTATCCACCCTAATGGCCCATTATGGACATGTTTTGAAATTAAGAGCTGGGATGATGAAGCCTTACCTCTTAGGATGAATATTTATGTGCCTCACTTGAATATCTTCAATGATTTAGCAAGGTTTGATGGATATTAGTGTGAAGGTTGATATCTCTCTCTCTCTTAGAACCCTCTTCCTCACTCTTAGAACATCAGAAAAATAGCTCAAAATTGTGTATGACATGTGTTTTTAACGGAATATGGTCGGATTTTAAAATAAGAAAAATGGGTGCCCCGACACAGATCTGCGGTCGCATATACGATCGCATACCGGCAATGCGGGCCGCAAAATGACCGCAAAATTATCCCTCAGAGGCTTGAATTTTCTGCCCAGGTCTGCAACCAGTATGCGGTCAGCATACCTGTTCTCCGATCGCATAATGCACCATAGAACCTCCATTCGCAAAAGTCCAAGGACAATTGTGCGACCAATATGTGGCCCGTAAAAAGGTTATGCGGTCGTATATTAGCCGTGAAACTGACCTCAAAATTGGCCAAATTGACTGCCTCACTCTGCAGCCAAAATGCGGTCCGCAGAGTGATTATGCGGCCGTATAGTGGGCCGCATAAATGCACTCTTCTGCAAAACAGTTCCTTTAACTCATTAGTGGCACCACAAAATTCCGTGTTTTAGGTAAAAAATTTATAGGTCCTTACATAATAAATACATGTAACATTTGGAAAATAAGCATGAGTTAAGTTTACATAGAACAAAAGTAGTCATGCTCATAATAAAGGATCTCCACCTTTTGAATCACTGAGAAGATCAGGATTAAGGATGATCGGATAGGTTGAAGTTTGTTTAGAACTAAGAGATATAAAGTATTTTTCAAAAGAAGGTGCATTCTAGGCAACTTAAAATGGATCAGTTTATTGGCAAAATGCATCTTCTATATCAAGACAAAATCCAAGAAAAAGTCACCCAAATTGAAATGGGCATTCACTGCGAGGAAAGTATTGCTCATACAACTTTACACTGAAAAAGACCCAGAAAAACAAAGTAGAGGTAATGGGAATAGTTTAGACAAGGGTGAAAGAGAATAAAGCTAGGAAAATAACACAGAAAATACAAGGGGATTGGAGAGTTCAATATAACTATGACCATGCTTATAATGGTCGAATTTGGCTATTGTGGAAGATTATTGTTCAAATTTAAATACTGGAGGTAGATGCTCAATCTATCCACTGTGAAGTGGAGGACCCTAATAGTCAGAAGAAATGGCTTCTCACTGTGATATATGCATATAATGAGTTGACACCAAGGCAACAACTATGGAACAAACTTACTGTTATAGGTACAAATATTACTAATGAGTGGCTGATTAGTGGAGACTTCAATAATATATTACAAGTAGATGACAGAATTGGAGCCCCTATAACACAGGCAGAGGTACAAGGTTTTAAGGAATTCCTGGATAGAATGCAATTCACCCCCTTGAAGAGCACATGATGTCACTATACTTGGTGCAATAAAAGAGATGAAATGCAATGGTGTACAGTAAAATAGATTAGGCATTTGGGAACTATAACTGGCTGATGAATAATGGTCACATTGAGGCAGAGTTTTTGAATCCTGGTGTATCTGATCATTCACCTATACTAATGGATTGCAAGTTTAGCTTGGCCCAACAACACCTGCAGCCCAGACCATTTAGATTGTATTATACATTCCTTCACCATCCTGAATTTACAAGAATAGTGAAAGAAGTATGGACACAAATTGATGGAGATATAGGTCAGTCGAGAACATGACATAAACTTAAAAGACTCAAGGAGGAATTAAAGGACTTGAACAACTATATGGCATCCTACCAACTGAAACTGAATCAAGCAAAGCAGAAATTGGAGCTGGTGCAACACCAATTATCCATTCAACCACTAAGGCAAGAGTATATAGAGCAGGAAAGAGAAGTTCTGTTGGAAGTGGAGAAGTGGAGTAATGTAGAAGATCAAGTGTTGATTCAGAAGTCTAGAACCACTTGGATACAACATGGGGATGAAAATACAAAGTATTCCATGCTCAATGGAAGATGTGAACAACTACTAACACAATTATTTCTCTTCATAATGATGCAGGTATCAAAGTTACAGATCTTAAACAAGTGGAGAATCAATTTCTGGAATTTTTTAAGAAGCTGATGGGGGAGTCATCACCAGTGCACCCTTGTCCAAATACTGAGGTGATCAAGAAAGGACCTTGTTTATCAAGGCAACAACAACCGTAGCTGATCAAAACTGTCACAGTGGAGGAAGTAGTGAGGGATATAAAGAGTATACCAACTGATAAAGCACCAGGTGTAGATGGATTTCCAATAGATTTTTTCACTCAACAATGGGAGGTGGTCAAAAAGGATGTGATTGCTGATGTTCTGGACTTTTTCCATACAGGGAAATTATAAAAGGCTATCAACATCACTGCTATTACTTTAATACCTAAAGTCATTAACCCCACACAGGTTAAGGATTTTAAGCCAATAGCATGCTGTACAATAATCTATAAAATCATCACAAAGGTCATAACTGGCAGACTAAAGACAATAATGAATTATCTAGTGAGGATTCATAATCAGCTTCTTTTGAAGGAAGAAACATTACTGACAATATCCTCTTCACTCATGAATTGTTCAAAGGCTACACCAGGAAAGGGATATCTGCAAGGTGTGTACTCAAAGTTGATCTTAGAAAGGCATATGATACCTTGGATTGGTTCTTTCTGAGGAGGATGTTGATGGACTTACACACAGATTCATTGAATGGATAATGGAATGTTTAACAATTGTGTCCTATTCCTTAACTCTAAATGTAGGGCTCACAAAGCCATTTAGAGGTAAAAGGAGGATAAGGCAGGGGGACCCTATGTCACCTTACCTATTTGTGATTGCCATGGAATATTTGCAAAGGAAGTTCAGTCCACTTATATAAGGAGTTTCATTTTCATCCAAGATGCAAAAGATAAGGAGTGGTCCATGTATGTTTTGCTGATGATCTTTTGATGTTTTGCAAAGCTAATTTGCAATCAATTAGATTGCTTCAGGATGCATTTATGAACTTTTCAAAAGCTTCAGACCTTCAAGATAATCTAGATAAAAGTTCAATTTACCTTGTAGGTATAAATGAAAGGATGAAAGAACTCATTTTGCAGGAGCTGGGATATAATGAAGGCAGTCTACCTTTCAAGTATCTAGGGGTACCATTAGCTTCAAAAAATCTAACAAGTCAACAATGCTGGCCACTGGTTGAGAGGATAACTGCAAGGATCAATTACTGGACTATAAAGTAATTGTCATATTCTGGTGACTTCAGCTTAGTAAATCAGTAATCTTTGGGATACAATCTTATTGGGCTCAAGTTTTCTTACTGCCAAAGAAGATAGGCAAAATGATAGAAGCTATATGTAGAACTTATTTGTGGACAGGTCGGGCAAGTGTATCTAAGAGAGCTTTGGTAGCTTGGGACAGAATATGTTTACCATAAACAATAGGAGGCCGAAATGTGATAAATCTATGCAACTGGAACAGAGCTGCAATAGAAAAACATCTATGGGCAATCACCAAGAAGAAAGATTGTCTATGGATTAGATGGATTCACTCCTACTACATAAAGAACAAGAATATTGAAACTATGCTTATACCTAAGAATGCAACTTGGGTAGTGAGGAAAGTTATTGAGCTTAGGAAGTTAATACTGGAGCTACCAACCTTGCAAGGTGATTTACATGCAAGAATGACAACACTACAGAATACAGATGGTAGGTTCAGCATTAAGAAGTTATATAAAATGCAAACTCCTCAGGGTCATAAGCTCCACTGGAAAGGTTTGATTATGCATCCTCATATACATCCTCGACAGAATTTCAACTTATGGCTGGCCATACAAGGAAAATTACCAACAGTTGACAGATTGCAGAAGATGGGCATACAAGCACCTCAGATGTGTGTTTTCTGTGATCAGGAAGATGAACTACTTTAACACCTGTTCTTTGAATGCTCATACACGAAGACTATATAGCAGAGACTACTGAATTGGTTGGGAGTTCAAAGGCAGATTCAAACTTGGAAGGAGGAACTACATTGGGTGTCTACCTATGCTAGGGAGAAGAAAGGAATTAGCAACATCATTGTAGCTGTGTTTGCATGCTGATATATATCTTATGGAGATATAGGAACATAATTAGATTTCAAAATGGGAGAACTTCATCAGAGAAGATATGTCGAGAGATAACAGCTTATATACACATTAAAGGCAACCTACACAGCAATTGGCAGAAGCACATGGGAGCCTTGAATAGATACCCTTAGCTAGGATTGCACTTTTTTTTCTGTTTCTGTTATGATTATAGATGAGTAAAGTGTATAGGATGAGGTATGTATATATATATCTAGTTGATACACCTTGTAGGTGTGGAGCTAAGAATAATATCAAATAGGGACAAGGATCTGGTCAGCAGAGTCCTATTGTGTAAAATTTTCAATTTTTCTGATAAATGAAATGATAGTTTATAGAAAAAAAGACCCAGAAAACAACATGTCCATCAATGTCGTGATTTTGAAGGGCTAACATGATTGACATTCTCGAGGCTAGGAGGACCTTTCCTGCTATCCAAACACTTTATATCCTTTATTACCCTTTTTGAGCCTGTGTTATTTTCTTTGACCACCTTCTTTTGGAATCAAGTTTAGTGTAAAAAATAATAATAGAAAAGTCCATGCCCCAAGATTACAAACTAGGGAAACTCTTAAAAAGTTAAAATAAAATAAAAAGAACATTCAAAGGTCCATGCCCCCAGAAAATAAAAGCTGGGGAAATTTCTTTTGAAAAAGAAAAAAAAAGAGAAAAAAAGAAACAGAAAGAAAGATGAAAAATAGTTAGGTCAGATGTTTGAACTACGTTAGACCTGATTCCTTTAAAAAAAAGATACGTAGGCAGCCTTAAATGGTTCGGTCCAACCAAATATCTATTCAAAAAAAAGAAAAACAATTCATAAATCCCCAATATCTGAAACTGGGGCAAATATTTTATTTCACTTTTGAAAGAGTCGATTCCAAGAGTTGAAAGTCTACAACCCCATCATATTGAGTCTATTTTGAGCCTTCATGCAACCTTTTTTTCATACCTGTATCCAAAAATATTTCAAATAAAGACCTCCTGATATGCCTTCAAAAATGCCAAGAGAAGCATGCAATGAGCAACAATTGTCACGCGACATAAAACACTATCAAGTTTCTCACACAAAAAGTAAAAGAAAAAGAAAAAAAAAGAGTCTTATTAGTGAAAGTCTTCACGAGCATTGTAAGGCGAAAGTAAGTAGAGATAAAGAAATGAGAGAGTCTTACTAGTGAAAACCCTCATGGGCACTGTAAGGCGACGGTAAACAGATATAAATAAATGAGATAGGTTTGTTGGTGAAAATCCCTCAGGGCACCATTATTCGAAAGTGAGTCATGAAGTTGTTGCAAAGAATTGGCATGAACAAGCCCGACTTCAAAGGTCATAAGAATGGTAAAAAGAAAGATTGATTTAGTTTGATAGATCAACCATTAAGTCCAAAATGCATGCCATGATCATCAAGGCTAGTTATTGGAAAAAAAAAGCTCTTACCTTGTCCTTCCCGACAGGGGCATTTCTTATTAATATTGTTTCTTTGCATCATTGTGTCTTTCACTCTGAGTCAGTCCTTCTCAAAACAAGCAAGAAAAGATTTTAAAATCTGCTACCAGCTTTTCAGTTGCACAAAGTAAATTTGGCCAGCACACTAAGTGGTGAACATGCCTTTGAGAATACATGCAAAGACTCCCCCCAAGAAGACTCTTGTCAGCCTACTTGGCTAAAGCAAGCAAAGATAACCTTAAGGTTAATCAAGGATTCTTTGTGGTACCGAATAATGACTATGAAGTGCGCACATCATGCAAAAGTCTCTTACCAGTTGTGATTCTCTCTGACAGACAAATTTCTCCAAAAGCCAAGATATCAGAAAAGGTTATCCAAGAAAAGAAATCACTTAATGAGGTAAGACTGACTGAGCCAATAATACAAATGTTAATGGGTGTGAAACAATCAGGATTGATGCAGAGCAAAAAGTCTCTTGAAACTGACTCAATCTGATTGAGCAAAAGCTAAGCTTCCCAAGACTCAAGGACACAAATCGACCACCACTCTTAAAACTGACAAAATTTTCTTTGTTTGAAACAGGAACAAAGCAGTTCAAGGAAGTTGTTTAAAAAAATATAAGAAAGAAAGAAAAAGAATAAAATAAGAGGAGAGCTGACAAAGGGAAGTTTCTCAAATCTTTGCCTTTATCTGTCTTGCTAGTATGCACAAAATGTTATCATTGCTCTTTACATTTTTCCTCCTAGTATAAAAAGTCCTAGTCTGATGGATTCTCTCCCAATACATTTCTTAGTCTGACAAATTTTTCTCCTAGATAGAAAATCTAGTCTGATGAATTTTCTCTTAGGATAGAAATCTTAGTCTGATGAATCTTTCTCCTAAGATAATAAAAAAAAAGGACATAGTCTGATAAATTTTCTCATATGATCGAAATCTTAGTCTGATGAACTTACTTCTAGGATATAAATATTAGTCTGATGAATCTTTCTCCTAAGATACCAAAAAAAAAGAAAAAGAAAAAGAAAAGAGACATGGTCTGATAAACTTTCCCCTATGATCAAAATCTTAGTCTAATGAATCATTCTCCTAAGATAGAAAACCTAGTGTGATGAATTTTCTCCTAGGATAAACATCTTAGTCTGATGAATCTTTCTCCTAAGATACCAAAAAAGAAAAGAAAAAAAAGAAAAGAGACCTAGTATGATGAACTTTCTCTTACGATCAAAATCTTAGTCTGATGAATCTTTCTCCTAAGATAGAAAATCTAGTCTGATGAATTTTCTCCTAGGATAAATGTCTTAATATGATGAATCTTTCTCCTAAGATAACAAAAAACCTAGTATGATAAATTTTTTCCTAGGACCCAAAGTCTTTGTCTGATGAATCTTTCTCCTAAGATATAAAAAAGCTTAGTATGATGAATCTTTCTCTTAAGATAAAAAAAAAAAAACTAGTCCGGTGAATTTTCTCCTAGTATCGAAGTCTTAGTCTGATGAACTTTTCTCCTATTATAAGAAAACATAGTCTGATGAATTTTCTCCTAGGATAATTAAGACAAAAGAAGAAGAGGAAGTCTGAATTTCTTTAAAAAAAGGGTCATTTGTTCATGCCCTCAGAAAATAAGTGTTGGGGCAATTTGTTTAAAAGATTGATTTTCTCAACAAAAAAAAAACTGATGAAAATGATTTTTCTCAACAAAAAAAAAAAACCAAAAAAGAAAAGAAAAAAAAAACAAAAATCCTTCTTGGTCCGTTTTAGACATAGGGTCTCCACTCTGTAGTCGCCTTTTCCAACATAGGGTCTCAACTCCCTAGTTGATTTTATTTTAGACATAGGACTCCATTCCCTAGTCTTCTTTTTCAACATAGGGGTTCCACTCCCTAGTTGATTTTATTAGTCATAGGGTCTCTACTCCCTAGTCGCTTTTCCAACATAGGGTTCTGTGATGACTCAAAAGGTCATCCCGTATTTTTCTAGCTAATTCTATGTTCTGAGGTCGTGAAAACCTCATTCTATCTCACATCGATTTGCATGCGCAGCCCGGGCGTGTAGCCGGGAAGCCTTTATGTGAATTTTTTTTTAATAAAAATGATTATTTTGTATTGGAAATTTGAATAAAGTTGACTTCAGTCAATATTTTTGGTAAACAGACCCGGACCCGTGATTTGACGATCCCGGAGGGTCCGTAGGAAAATATGGGAGTTGGCATATGCCCGTAATCGAATTTCGAGTTCCCAAATCTGAGAAATGAATTTTTAAAGAAAATTATTTTCTGAAAAATATAAAGGTTTTTGAAAATGAAATTTGAGGTGAAACCTGTGATATCTGGCCCGTATCATGGTTCCGGAGCCCGTTACAGGTTTGATATGTCTTATAGGTGCTATCTGTGAAATTTGGTAAGAAACGACCTTAAATGCAAAAATTGATGTTTAAAGAAGTTTTCAGAAATTTCATTGATTTTTGGTTTGATTCGTCGTTTTAGTGTTATTTTATGTGATTTGGAACCTCGAGCGAGTCCGTATTAAGTTATAAGACTTGTTTGTGCATTTGGACGGGGTCCCGGGGGACCTCGGGTGTGTTTCGGATAGGTTCCGGGTCCATTTTTCCTATTTTGAACTGCTGAAAACTGTCATCTGGTTTCCTTCTATGCGATCGCATAGAAGGATCCGCGATCGCATAGAATGTCTGACTCGCCCAGTAATTTCCTTCACTGCGATCGCAATAGTTGGTCCGCAATCGCAGAAGCCAACTTACTCCTTATACGCGATCGCATAAGTTGTTCCGCGATCACGTAGAGCATTTTAAGCCGGCTTCATTTTCCTTCTACGCGATCACGCCTCGATCCCCGCGATCGCGATGCTTTAAAAGCTTGGGCAGATTATAAGTTTCCAAAATCGGGGGTTTCACCATTTTAAACATATTTTGACTTCTCGAACTCGGTTTTGGGCGATTCCTTGAGGGATTTTCACAAAAATTGAATGGGTAAGTGTTCTCCCACTAGAATTAAATATATTTCATGAATTAGTTCTTGTTTTTATCATTTAAATTGTGTTTTGGGTTGAGGGGATTGTGGGTTTTGAAAGAAAACGTCAAAAATGAAAATTCATGATTTGAATGACCAAATTTTATCGGAATTGGATAAATTTAGTATGGATGAACTCGTATCGGAATGGGTAATCGAAATTCGTAAAATTTGTCGGGTTTCGAGGTGCGGGCTTGAGGTCGACTTTTGGGTCGATTTTTATAAATTTTCAAAGATTGAGACTTTATTATTCAGAATCGTTCCTTATATGTTTTATATGTATTTTGAAGTTGTTTTAGTTGATTTTGAGCCGTCCGGAGGCTTTCCAGTCCGAGAAGTCTATTTTTAGTATCGGGTTGTCGTCTTTGAGATAAGTATCTTACCTAACCTTGTGTGGGGGAACTACAGGATTGAGTCTTCTATGTTGATTGTAGTTCGCGTACGCAGGGTGACGAGTGTGTAATCGAACTTATTTGCAAATAGATTGCCCTTTAGGGAGTTTTGGATCCTTATGTTCCCCGTATATGAATTGAACTTGTTATTTCTGAATTCCTGATTCCTAATCTCATCTCCTCCTGTTCAAGTTAGAAGTACTTGCCTAGCATTCCTTGTTTCTTATATGATCTTAATTGACTTAAATGAAGACTTTGTTTTTCCTATCGTTATGCTATGTCTTCCTTCATATGCTGCCTATTTACTGAGAATTGTTCAAACTGAGTTTATTTGGTGAAGCTAATTGCCTAAGTGAGATTGGTTATAGCTGATTCCCTTGCCGGGATGATTTGGTTTCTTGATTGCGAACTTGAATGTACAGAATCATTGCTATATTTGTCTTGTTTTCCCCTCGGTATGCTGTTCTCTCTTTGTGCTTCGCATTCCTCTCAGTGGCTACTTCTTATGAGCGAGTTGTTACCACTTTTGTGTTTTAAGTCTTTGTATTGGTTTGCTCATCGCACTTTGTATTCGGCCTTGTTTGCTTTCGCGCTGGTGGTGGCAATATATGTTGTTTCTGTCGCATTCTGGTTGTTTTCCTCAGTACTGCATTGCATATTTAAATTGGGACTACAGATAGATATCCGGGAGCTTTCCCCCTGTACAACATTGCATATTTAAATTGGGACTACGGACAGAGATCAGGGAGCTTTCCCCCTGTACTGCATCACATATTTAAATTGGGACTACGGACAGAGATCCGGGAGCTCTCCCCATGTACTGCATCGCATATTTTAATTGGGACTACGGACAGAGATCCGGGAGCTTTCCCCCTGTACTGTATCGCATATTTAAATTGGGACTACGGATAGAGATCCAAGAGCTTTCCCTCTGTACTGCATCGCATATTTAAATTGGGACTACGGATAGAGATCCAAGAGCTTTCCCCCTGTACTGCATTGCATGACAAATTCTGAGTGGTGGACTGTCCGGTAGTTTATGATTCAGGAGATTTGAATCGAAAGATATAAATATATATATTGAAAAGTATAGCTAAAAAGCAATTATCTCCAGGAAAAGTTATGTCTAAAGGACTTCTTTTCGAAAGTATATTTGAAAAACATTTGTCTTGCAGAATGATGATATTTGAAAGAGCAGTACTTGGAAAAATATATTTTGAACATCACGTATGTTAATGATATTTGAAAGAGCAGTACTTGGAAAAATATATTTTGAACATCACGTATTTTTGAAGATATTTGAAAGAGCAGTACTTAGGAAAATATATTTTGAACATCACGTGTTTTGATGATATTTGAAAAAGCAGTACTTGGAAAAATATATTTTGAACATCACGTGTTTTGATGATATTTGAAAGAGC